>BOSO01041144.1:0-13628 GCA_018403395.1 Gorsachius goisagi | reverse complement strand
TGTTAAATCCTATTTGGGACTCAGTCATTTATAACAATTTGCTTATGTAGTTTCCTGTTATTTATCTTCAAAATTCACCAGAAGTATTTTAATACTTTACTAAAAGAAAAATCACTTTTTTTTTTTCTTTAATTAGGGTATAATGGACACCAAAACTGCAGAAAAAAGAAAATCTAAACTCAGGAGCATCTTAGGGCAGATGTTGGCCAGGGTGAGAGCACACTATAGGCAAAAAGGCATGAGAAAAACTGAATTTCTTAGTCACCTTTTGATTCAGAGATTTTCATATGCAAATTCTGGGGTGAGTGAAAACGCAGCTCTTTGCAGTACTGTGCTCCAAGACTGTTTCCTCTAGCAACTGTGGCTTCACTACCCAGTCAAGGCCTTGTCTGGCAGCTTTGCGACGTCCCACTGAAAGTAATGGGAATGCTTTATTCAGTAACGGTTTGGAACAGTTGATCATATACTTAATTATGTTATTTAACCCACTGGGTAAATGGCTATGAAAAACCACAGTGAAAACAGGCACGCAATGAACCTGCAGTCTGAACAGCGTTTAGTATCTTATGCTCCACTGATTCCAGCAACATATTCCGCATTATACTCCCAGTTGTTTGTATTTAATGTTAACTTTGGGTAGTGCTTTCCCTAGCTTTTGTTCGGCCATATGTATGGCTGTGTGCAGTTAACTGGTGCTTGTGATCGATGGTACCACAAGGGAGAGAGGCCTCATGACCGCCTGTCATGGCATACTGAGCGCCACGGCCTACCAAGCGCCGCACCTGCTGTCCCAGCATGCGGACCTGACAGCTGCGCGCGCTCGCTCGCACGGCAAGCGGGGCCTACTTACAGGACACCGCTGAGGTCAACGCTTTCTCGCGGGTCCTCACCCCGCCCGGGGGGCCCGCCGTGCACCTGGCCGTGCGGCGGCTGGCCCTGTCAGCGTTCGCCAAGGCGGCAGAGAACTGGCGGGCGCCGGCGGCTGAGGGGGCGCGACGCACGCCATGTGCGCCAGGCCGCGGCCCACCGGCGGCCGCGGAGTGTGAGGCCCGGCACATGGTGCGTGGCACCGCCCCCGCGAGCGCCCGGCGCGGCCCCGCCCCGCGGCTGCCGGAAAGCAGGCGCCGCTGTGGGGCTGACCCGCGCTCTACCCGTCAGGCAGCGCGCCGGGCGCCGCGCGGCCACCCCCGCCTTCCTCCCTCCCCCGGCGGTGGCTGAGGTGGGGCGCCGCGGTCCGGCGATGTGAGGCGGCTCCGCCAGCGCGGCTGCCTCCCATCCCCCCGCCAGCTCGGGAGGAAGGGAGCGGGGCGGCCTGCCGCGGCCTCTCTGGACGCGCAGCACGGTAAGCCAGCCCGCTCCCTCGCCTCGGCCCTCCCTGCCGGGGCGGCCCGCCGCCTCCCCGGGCGGCGGGAACCTCCGCTCGGCGGCGGGCGGGCCGCGGGGGGATTGTCGCCTGCGAGACCGACGCCATCTTAGGTCGGAGCGCGGCCTTGCACCCCCCCTCCCCTCCCCCGCGTCTCTGGAGTGGGGCCCTGGGCCGAGAGGGCTTCTCGGGCCGTCCGCGGGGCCCTGCTGGGCAGCGGGGTATCTGCCCGCAGAGTCGTCGCGGGCAGGGCTCGCTCCGCCCTGCCTCTGCCGTCCAGGGGCCGGCCGCCGCCAGGGCCCCCGGCTATTGGCAGCGGATGCCGTGCTTGCTGCCGGGCCTCCTCCCGTCCCGCCGTGGCTGTGGTATGCGGGCCTCGTCCAAACCCGGTCCTGCGGCCTCAGTCGAGTCCTTGCGGTCACCCGGCAGCGGGGAGGCGGGACGCAGGGCGGTCAGGCTGTGCCAGAGGCGGCGGCGCCAGGGGCCCTGCGGGAGGAGCGGTAGCTGCTCGGCTGCCCTCGGGGACCGGGTTTCTTCCCGCGGCCTCGCACCCATCGCAGCTCGGGGGTGTGAACTTCTGACACAGGCAATATTGGCCTTCCCTAGGCGGAGCTTGTACTACCTCATGGCAGAGAGGGTAGTGTTGGTTGGTTTAGCTTGGTTTTGACGAAAGTTGGCTTATACTTTGGCTTTTTAAAACTTTCAGGTTTGGTTTCAGCTTGGCTATCATGTCTTCGCTGAAACAAATGCAGCATGCAATAAAAATACAATTGCACTCTCTTCTACAACTAACATGATGCAAAGTTATGTGCCTGTATGGGAAGTTGTCTGAAAAATGCAATGTGGGTGCTCACTGTCTGTGTTGTAAATAATATAACTTCACTGTTCATCTGAAGTGCAGCTGTTAAACTGGAGGAAAAAATGTTTGAATAATTCACTGATAATACTATTACGGAAAGATGATAAGGCTAGTCTGAGAACTTTCTGCGTAATGTAGATGTCCTCATTCTTTAAGCTCACTACCAATTTCATACTAGTGATTTGGTTTCAGTTATTTCAAGCTAATTCAAAGAAGTATTGAGTATTGAAAAGCTCCCATGACCTTAAGAGTGGAACAGGTGAATTGCATCTAAAGTAATAAATGGGTTTTCAGTAACTCTAAATCTTACTGCAGCTGCATTCGCCATGACTTTCTGTAACACTGATTTCTGTGCGTTTTTCAGGTGTGCTTCTACAGACCACTTTCTACCGTTTCCACTACAGGTGTTACACTCTTGTTACATTTACTAATGTTTGTATTATTTTTGTTAGAGTGCTTTTAAATCCTAGCAGTAAAAAAAACAGGTTATCAATACAACTGGCTTTTCATAAAGTTAGGTATCTTTAAATGTAGTTGCCATGATAAAGATGTCCAAACTAGTGCTTTTAAAAACATTTCATCGAAAGCTTATTGCTCTGTTGTGCACTGAGCTTTTTTTTTTTTCTTGTATCAGGTTTTTGGTTCATTGCTTGTCTAGTAACTACGATAGTGTTCCATGGACTTGTGTCTTTGCAGGTTGTTGATTATCTGTGCCTGCCTAATGAACTTTCATTACTAGCTTTAGTTTTTGCTGGGCAGTTGCCTTTTAAAGCAATATCTTGATATAGTCTAATGATATTTTCGAAATGTTCTAAAGAACTTGTTCATTATTTTGATACTTTTTAGCCTAGAACAATGGTTTAAGAACTTTATTTGATTATATACATGTAGCATTTCATTGGAGTTTTGGACCTCTCAGATGCATGGACTACCTTTAAGGAGATGTGTCTATGAATATGTATATATGTTTATACATATTAAAAGTGAGGAAAATAAAGTCTGTTGTCAATAGGCTTGCCTTGTACTGGCATCTGCGCTTTCACTGGGAGGTATCTGGGGAGAGTGGGGGAAGGAGTCACTGTTGGTTTTGGCTTTGAGAGTAACCACTAGCAGGATTCCTGGAATGCATTTTCTGCATTAAAGTAGTTAAAGAGCTGAAAACTTGGAAGCTAGTTACACTGTAAAAATGAATGTAGATGTTTCCTTTGGCAATGGAGACCATTTGAGCAGTTCCTGCACACCTTCTATAATCAAATCCATTCGCCCTTACTGGAACTTTGATTGCTCAGGCCACAGATTTTTTGACCTCTCAGTGGTGCTGGTAAAACTGTTAGCTGGCCAGGTTATTTTTAACCTGCAGTGGTTCATATCATAGTCCTGTGAAAAGTACTAGCTCAACTGAGGGAGCTGGGTAGGAACTCATTAGACTGGCTTTGTTGCCAGGAAAAAAAAAATCAGTGAAACCTTGGCATCAAATCATAACATTAAAAGAATTTTTTTAAAAAATTAAAATATCTGAAATAATCTGATACTTGCCTTTTAAAATCTTCCATACATTTTGAGTCACCTTTTGAGAATATCTTAATATGTACCTCCTGGTTCATAACATGAAATGTCCATAAGCGGTGCTACCAGTTGGTGTAACTTTCTAAAATTCCATGCTTATGTTATCAATGACTTTTAACTGTATTAAAAAAAAATCAGCTGCATTATAGTGTAGCTGAGGTTATCACATGTATCTTGTTAGAATTCTGCTAATGTATAGATTGCTTGTGTCTATTTTGTGTTTTTAACATAAATTACATGTACTCTCATTTGCTTTCTCTGAGCACATTTTATAATACTTTTATTCTTATTATTTTATAATTTTTTTTCCTGAGGTCAAATAAAACTAATTTTTTTAAAATTAAAAAAACCCAGCTCATATTTACATTGTCACTTCCATGTAAAGAGTACCTGAAAATAGTATTTCATTTTGCCTTGAAATTTAATAAACTTTGCCTCTGCGTTAGGAAAGAAAAGGTGTTCTAAAAACATCCTTCTACAGAGGAGAGTCAAGTTTGATTCTCTTTCCGAGACCTGGCACATGGTCCCTGTTGTCTCTGTGAAGTGGAAACTGACTTCGTACTCTTCCTCTTTTCCCACAACAAGAATCTAGTTTAGTGTCATCTTTTCTTTCCTAGCACCACATTTAACTTCAGCACCCTAAGCTGAAGGAGGAAGGAAGGAGTATAGCTTTGCTACTTTATATGAACCCCAAGGCTTAGCATGTAACACCAGTAGCCCCATTCTCGTGCACTTTAATGAGAGTAGGGGCATGATTCTGTCTGCTCCCCTGTGATGAGCTGTTACAGACTTAATTATTTCTATAGTCCATCACCAAATCTAGCAGCTCATTACTGCTATCCTGAAATTGTCTTTTATTAGATATTAAACAGTTTCTCACAGTGTCTGTGCTGAAAACTTCCATTTCAAACACTGCTGATAGATAATGAGGGGTATTCTTTTGCATAATTATACTTTCAAAAAAGAAACTTGACCCAATGTTTAAGGTATATGTTGTTCTTGAAATGTTTTGGAAAGGAGACAATCATGGGAAAGTGTACAGAAAAATGTGTCGAATAAACACCCTCTTCATCTTACAAGATAAATAATTTAGTTTAAGAAATACCAGCTTATGATTATTAATGTAATCTTGATTTTGTTACCTTGTGTATAAGGTTTGATAGTCTTTAATGACATCATCATATACATTAGTGCTGGTCTGATGCCCTGGATATTAGGTTTAGGAGTTAAACTGTCAGAGAACTATCACTACATAGTAGTGGGAAGTCAAGCTTCCTTAACTAGTTTGCTTTGTCAGGTTAGTGTTGCATCAGCACAAGAATGAGAGAAGTATTGGTAATGTTTTTTGTTGGCAATGGCCTGGTAATAAGACTAGAAATAGTCTTATATTGATTTTGGCCTTCATGTAAAGGATCTGTTGTTTGAATATTCTTCACTTTTTGTCAAAGCAGGCCAATGGTGAATTGAATTTCATGTGCTTAACTGCTCATTAATTTCAAGGAATTCCTGTATTGGCCAGAGTTACTATTGGGTCCTTCATGCAAAACTGTATTGTTTCCCCTCTGATTTACCAAAAAATGGAGTAATTGAATTTTGTGAAGCACCATGTCTCTGGCAAAGCAAGCACTGTTGTATTGGGATCCTGATTATTGCTGAGACAGCCCTGTGGCATACTAGTCTTATTACAAATTAGATTATTGGTAGTGTATGTAAAGAAATATAAAAGTTTCTTATTTCCTGTATCCTTCAGAAATACTTTCAAGATTATGTTAGAGGATGTAAAAAGAAAGGAAAACTTCATTAGCCATTGCTGTTTATTTAAAAAAAAAAAACAACAAAAAAACCCTAGTAAACCAGTGCGATTGATGATGCTGATTGTAATTTGGTTAATTCCGAAAGCTACGTATTTTCGCTACTGTTTTTATACATTACTTTTTTAACTTACTGCAAGAGCAAGTCTCCAAGTACGATGGATTCAGTCTAATGAGATCTATGCAAAAATTTTATCAAGTCTTAACCGATAATGAGAACACTATGCAATGTATTGTGGATATGGTTTGGGGGTTTTTTTGTTGTTTGGGTTTTGGGGAATTTTGTTTTGGTTTGGTATTCTTGGGTTTGTTTTTTTTTTTTTAAAAATGTGACTATATGGGAAGCCCTGGCAAAAGCTTACAGACTGTGGAGCTGTGGTAGGTTGTGGATTTGGGTGGGGTTTTGTTTGGGTTGGGTTTTTTTGATGCAGAGAGAATAAAGCTGCAGCTAGTGTTTCAGTAACCCAGTTGTGCCAGGTATATTACATGCGTCATAGTAGGTTCTTCACATTTGTTGTGAGTCACTTGCCTGGAATAAGGAGTGCTTTTTTTAAAAGTTAGCTTTCACTGTGGCATCAGAGGCTTCCTCTGACAGTTACTGGTGGATTATATAAAAATAGTTTAAATTATATGGAGGACATCTTCGGGTTTTTATAATTTTTAATAGCAAAGATGAGAATTCAAATAATTATCAGAAAGGTGATGAGGTGTTGATCTCTGAAGATCTTCTGTATCAGATCAAGTTCAACCTGTATAGAACATGGAGGGAGAGATGGGGTGTGGAAGGAAGATCGTTCTATGGGTATTATTGTCAAGTGCAGTAATCTTTACTGAATGGTGAAACACTTGTTTTGTGAAAGTACTGAATGTTTTGGTATGTGTGTTTTGTTTTTTACCATCTAGTCTCAAGATGGCAGAATTATTTATGGAATGTGAAGAGGAGGAGCTAGAACCATGGCAAAAGAGAGTGAAAGAAGTAGAAGAGGATGATGATGATGATGAGCCAATTTTTGTTGGGGAAATCTCAAGCTCGAAGCCAGCTAGTACATGTAAGATAGCATTTTCCATAATTTAAAACAGGTATTTCAAGGTGTAAAACTTTGAACTCACTTTGAAAGTACAAATTTTTTAACAGTAAGACTTTTCTACATCTTAAAGCTGTTGTGTAGTTTGCGGTCATACTGAAAATTGGAATTCTTAAGAAATTCTGTCCTAAAACCCAGGTTCTGCACAGCTATGTCTACCTCTAACTTTCAATCTCTGAAGTCAAAACAAGGATGTTTGAAGGTTTTAGCATTAATAATATGCTTAAAAATCCAATATATACAATGCTGAAACCATGCATGCGATTGCTTTTAATATAGTTGATATTTAGTTAGATACTTGGAAGTGTCTCCCTGCTACAGTAATGTGCATGAATTGAAGTCTTCATGTTACAGTCCCTCTTTTTTCTCCACCCCACATTTCATGTGTTGGTGGACAGTCTGAGTGGGGTGGACATCATTGTGACAAAACCAAGGTAACTGTCTTAAGTGTCTATAATAAAAGCAATCGGGCAAAGTGATTAATGTGAAAATAGTATAAGTGTCTCTGTTAAGTAAGAGATTTTTATTGAAAAACTCATTCATCCCCTGTAAAATAAAGAGTTTTTTTCATCAAGTTCTATAGTTTTCTCCTAATGCAGGCAGTGCAGGGAATGAGGTTAGGTGGTTGTGATGACAGCAGATGTGTCAGGATTCCATGTTTGTCCTGTGCTTGGACTTTGGCAGGTAAGTGAAGGAGAACATTATTTTTGTTACTTAAATTAATTGTAGTAATGAAACTTTTTGATTTCTGTATGCGGCCATTTTGCAGTCAATTGTTAAGAGCTTTGACCTAAGGTTTCTCTAGCTATCGAATACACAAGACTTTGCCTGGTGATATTTACTGCTTTCAGTTTCTGCCTCATCTCTGCTATGCTGGTATCCAAGATTTCCATAGTCATTTTCTGAAGGTGTATAGTTTGCAGTGAAGAATCTCAAGAGAGAATGTTAAACTAGGCTCTCTGTCACACTCTGCATGGACTTTGGAGCTATTATTAGGTGTTCAGTCATTTTAGTTCACAATACTTTCATCTTGCGTCTAAACTCTATTTTATTTTGTTACTCACTGGGATAGTAAATCTAATGCTTCTTACACTAGCTTTAAAAAGTGGAAAATTTATGTTTTAAATATTAAAGAAATATTGAAGCTGATGTTAAAGTTCTCTCACTTGAAAATAGCTTTTAAGGGTTAATCTTTTTGAATATTGTAAAAATCTTCTAGATCTTCTTGAAAATTTGAAGAATATTTTAAAATTGCTCTAAGAAGTTTTCTGCAGTTACAAACTTCTAGAAGGACTGAAAAATACCCTTACTATTTTCTGGAAGGTACAGGGATCCCTGGATTGCTGTTGGTCACTGACAGTAGGTCATGGCATAGAACAGCTAACTGTTAAGGAACCAGGCATACGTTGGAACAATAAATATGCCAAGTTTCATTGCAATTGTAGTCTCAAGATCCTTTCTGTAGTCATGAAGGATAGAAATAGTTCAGGTGAAAACTGTAATCTTGATATGATTCAGCAACTTCAAGAACTTTGGTAAAAGAGAGAGACTTAGAATGTATGCATCTTATTCTAGTGCTGTCCATACTTGGTCCTGACACAAGTAAAATCACTTACAGTATAACTTTTTACTTTATGTCTTTTCCTTCCCTTTCCTCAACTTTTCTCTTTGTAATCTTCTACTTCACTATCAAAAACAGCTATGGAAGAATGACCTCAGTTCTCTGGCTTGTAAGTAGTACTACCTGGCAGTGGTCAGGCTTCAGTTTGTTATTGATGATAGGCAAGACACGGTGAACTCAGCTTCGCTCATGACTGTTGCTTAGTTTTTACCTGAGAAAATTCCTGTCTGATCAGATGAAAAATTAGATGACAAATGGAGACTCATGTAGTTCTTAGTTTTTCTGCAAGGTATATTTCTGCAATACACAGCAATTTTTTTTACATTTTCCTGACAATGCATTTATTAGTTTTTATACAGACTGGTGTGGAAAACTTGAAGGAAATAGTTTAAAAACCCAACTTTGACCTGCTGGCACAGTACATGTACAGTAAAGTGCCTCTTCTGATATACTGGAGGATTAGTTTGACTGGGGTGAAAAGTAATTCACACTTGGTCCCTCTACCATTTCCTGCAACTGCTCATTTTTTGTACAGTTACTGTTCCTCGCTTCATTTTCATAATGATACAAAGCTGTAACTTATTGCTACTTTAAAATGTTGTTCTGCAAGTTAGCTTTCTTATACTTCAGTGCTGTTTTACCTAAACAGGACAAATGATGCTTTGATGGGGGAGGGGAAAGGGCACATGAAGTCTATGATTAATCAGTTGAGTCATGTAAATCTAGTTTATAATTTCAAATCACTTGCTTCCTGACATGTTCTTTTTAAAACCAGTAAAATCTACCTTTGTATTTTAGGATGTGAATTGTGTGCGCATCAGATTGTCTGAAGCTGAGTATGCTTTGTGAGACGTAACCTTTAAGATAGCTTTTTTTTTTTGTAGGTAGATGGAAGCTTTAGTTTCATTTCATTCTGGAATTCAAATGTGAGGTATAGATTTATTAATAAACACAAAGTATGTATTCAGCTAAATCCTGAATTAAGTTAATACTTTCTTATAGTGTTGCATTCAAGTAAAAATAGTATTACTACTGCTGGATGAAATTTCATCATATCTTAAAAATGCAAACCTGTTTGGATCTGTTGGTTGCAGCTGCTTTTTTATTAGTATGATCTAAATGCAGGTGACAGGTTGAAAGCTGTGATCTTCTGAGCTCTACTACTATTATATTTATTTATCAACCTGACTAGTGTATACTAATGAGCTGTTGCTGGTGGAAGCAGCCTTAAGGTTGTTACACACAATGTGTACATACTCTATTTTTTGAGATCCTGATGTAACTTGACCCTGGTTTGAGAAGGTACTTTAAATCTTTTTGGTTAGATATTGGAGGATCAATCTAATTTCATATGCATATTTTCACATGCCAGAGCAAGAAACTTGAGAGCAACAATAATAGCATTGAGAATCTGGTGGTAGAAAAATGTTTTTATTTGATGAATATTTTTTGTAACATTCTGGAATGATCAGAAACACCAGACTAAGACATAACAAGTCGTGGAATGTTGGTGGCATTAGTTAGGGAGTAAACACCAAATCTAAGAAATTCATGTTTCTGATGAGCTAGAACTCTGGTCATAGACTACCATGTAAGAAAATTAGTCCTCTTGTAATGCAGTTCCAACACACCTCCTTTGATTGCTGGTCTGTTGATTTTTCTTGCACATTGAAAAATGGAGATCATGAAGTCTAAAAACAAGTTTGTAAGTGCTGTATTTTCCTGTAATACAGAAGCAAATTGTGTAGCTACTGGTTTAGAGAAAATGCTTCCTTTAGTGTAGAGCAGTTCTAGTATTTGGGGAACTTGGTATGTATATATGAAACAGAAGTGAATAAATGCGTTATAATCAGCAAAGCTAAATATTTATTAAATGTTCTTTTTTTGTTTGCACTCTTACTTGTATGTTAATCTATCTCCAAGAAAATAAAAACTGAGTTTCTTAGGTGAACTAGCTTAACATAAGAGAAGAGGACTAGAAGAAAACACCTTAATTTGTACAAATGACACTTTGTTTTGCCAGGTATTTATTTTAGAAATAATATTCTAACTTATAAGTCAAATCCTAATTGGCTTAATTAGTGGAAATGAATGCTACTTTTAATTTGAAAAGCAATTAAGCTATTAATTTAACTGCAATTAAGACAAATGTAACTTTTGACAGATATATTGAACAGAGTCAACCTCAGCTCATCACGAAGGGGGATACAGAATGGTGCACCCAGTAGAGGTACTTAATTGTCCTAATATGGTAATTAAAAACAAAAAAAATCCACAACACTTATGAAACATCTGACTGCAAAATTATATAAACATAACTCTGGAATCCTTTGCAACAGGTACAGTTACTACATTCAAGCCTGACAGTCACCATTATGCGACACCTGCCTCCAGCCCCAGTGCCATGCCTGTTTCATCAGTGTTTCAGTCTGTATCCAGACCTACAACTAGCTCTGTAGCAGTTCAGCCATTGTCTATACCAGTGAATGTTTCAGGAACTTCACTAGCACTGCAGAGACCAGTTGCTGGATGTTTATCAACGCAGCAGATGCCTGGGTCAAGTTCTGGAATATCACAGCCTGTTAGCAGACCTGTAACCGTTCCAGTCACGACACAGCCAGTATCAAGAAATACCACGGTTCCTGTAGTGGCTCAACCTGTATCCAGGCCAGTGACTACTGTAACAGCACAGCCTGTAATACTCAATCAGGTAAATTTTTATTCCCTTAAACTGTAAAATACTCAGGTGCACCTACTTTTGAATAAATTAAATTAATGAGGAACATATTGACTCAGTCTAGCAATTTGAAGACCTGGACTAGATTATAGACTAGCATTAGGTAAACTGTAAAGAGTCTAGGACGATAGCCTTGCACTGATGAATCACATATTTGAAAATACCGATTTGCAAGACTCAGAGATGATAGCTTTAGTAAGAGAGGAATTGCATTAAATGAAAATCTTGGGCATAAGAGAAATCAGTACTGTTTAAGTTGTGTGAAGAAACAATAGAAGTTCTCATTCTCTAAATTTTGCAGATTTCTTAGAGAAGAATCCTCTGTGTTGATAAATTAATTTAATTTTTCAATAGCTGGAATCTAGTGTTTAAAGGTTTTTCTACCTGATTTTTACAGTGCCTCTCTTGGGATTTTCGCTTCTTAAGAGAATGCTGTAGTGATAGCTCCTTAGGTGCTTTTGCTTTTTGGTTCATGCGTCAGTTGTGGTGAAACAGTAGTATGGTAAGGAGAACTTAAGCAGCAAAAAGGTCCAGGGTCAGTAGATGAAACAATTCGGCAACATACTTGTTTTGTTTGAAAAGCCCAAGGGAATTATGCACAGAGACTATGCATCATAGATTTCCTGGACTGCCACAGAAGCTCAGAGTGATAACTTCAGGGGGTCAAGTCAGATGCTGTTATTATTGCCTTAGCTGTTGGACATTTGTGAGAGAGAATGAAGATTAAAATTTCATAGTTGTATGAGGTAAACTATGATGCGATACCTTTATTGAAAATAATTTAAGCTGGAACTGTTTAGGCACTGAGCCTATAATATTAGCTACTACTGTCAGGTTAAAATGAAGCCTGACAGTAGGCACCATCTCCACCATCCATGCAAAAAATACACACCTGCAGTTGTCCCAGTTGTCAGTCTTTTGGTATAAATAAAAATAATGCAGCCTAATGTATTCTGCATTTGCTGAACAGGGTATCAATCTGAATGAATGTAGTTAATAAGGCCATTAGAACATGAGAATTGGATGATGTTCTTAAGATGTGTGGCTAAACCATTGCCAATGGGGGTTGTATTTTAAGAAAAACAGTGTAGTGGAATCATTGTTTATCTGTGGCAGATTCATTAGGAAAGAACTCATACTTTCCAATTTGGAGTCTTCACCAGTTGATTGGGAGTCTTCACCAGTTGATTGGGAGTCTTCACCAGTTGATTGGGAGTCTTCACCAGTTGATTGATAGTTTGCAGAGAGAAATTGTGGGCATGTTTGGTGAAGCAGGTTAGCTAAATCAGTCTGTTGCTGTATCTAAGAAGGCCTAAGAAAATAGTATAATCAAAAGTCCAGCTATCGGTAGGATATCTAGATTGCTTCTGGAGTTCTCTTAAATCTGTCTTCATAAAGCAGGACAGTTTAATACAGAATCTTCTGCTACTTCACATAATATATACACACGTTTCAAGTCTGCAAATTTTGTTTTTATAAATGTTTACTTATGACATGGTGTGCTTCAATAAATCCTTCAAAGGAGTACTAGGATGTCTTGCAGAACCACTACTGCAAAAGAAAGCCCCTTCCTTTATTTCCTTCGCCCATACATGCTCATGGTTTTGTTCTAATAGATGAAGCTGCTAGTGGCCTCTACATTGTTTTTATTAGAAAACCTTAGGGTGAAATGATGTAGGAAAGAAGAACTTCTCCAAAAGGTATGTGTAAACTGGGTGTAACTCATCAAGACAGTGATGTCCTAAAGACACTCTGCACAGAGACCTTCTTTTAGTGAGAGTTCTTTCTCATTCATTGAGTTTACTTTCAACAGGAATGTCACAGAAGATACTTAAGTTTTATAGTCTTATTTTGCCAAAATCTGCAGGTTGTTGTTCTTCCCTGGCAGAGTAGAGAAACACCTATTTGAAGAAGTTGCAGCCTGAAATATGACTTTCAAGGTACACGGCATGGAAAAGGATCTCTAACCATGTATTAGTCAGTTCTGTGTATTCCAAGTTAGACTGACATGCTTTAGCAAGTAATGCATCCTTTTCTGGGATATCATACCTTATATGGCTTCTTTACTGTGTTAACATTTTGATCATAGCTTTCATGAGCTCTTAATTTTTTTAAGCTATCCTAAAAGTAACATCTTGTTCTTTGGATGTTAAGAAATTTGTGATTACCTTTAGGAAGATTTTTCTGGGTTTTTTTTCCTTGCTTAATACACGATGGAAGTGAACCTTCCATCTATTCAACTTAACTTTTCTAGATTCAGGATTGTATTTCCAATTTTAGCCTTATCTAGAACAATTTGTTTTCTTGTGTTTGTATTGTTTCGGCCACCTGATTATGTTGTAATTTTTACAGGGGAAGAGGCTTGTTTGGTGTGCTTTCTTTTTTTTTAGTGAGGTACTGTACTTCAGCTGCTTGGGCAAAGTTCTGTGACTTCTAATATCACTCCTGCCATATTATGTCATTTGCTGTTCTTAGTGTCATGCGTATACTACCTGTATTTTGGTTGATGTCCTTGGTTTGAATTGTCTTGGTTCAAGATGTCGTGGTTTAACCTGGCTGGCAACTAAGCACCATGCAGCCGCTCGC
>BOSO01041132.1:0-11212 GCA_018403395.1 Gorsachius goisagi | reverse complement strand
GATTGCGAGGCTACTTTTAGCTGTCTGTAGAAGGCCTCATCTACATCCTCATGCTGGTTGGGTGGTCTATAGTAAACACCCACCACAGCGTGACCCATGCTGGCCTGCCCCTTAATTTTTACCCATAAGCTTTCAACTTCTTCTTCATTCACTCCTGGGTAGAGTTCTATACATTCCAGTTGCTCCCTCACATAAAGAGCAACTCCACCACCTTGCCTCGTAGGCCTGTCTTTCCTGAAAAGTACATTGCCATCAATGGCAGCATTCCAGTCGTGTGTTATCCCACTAGTTCTCTGCAATTGTGATGAGATCATGGCCCCGCAACCACATACAGAACTCTAGCTCTTCCTGCTCATTCCCCATGCTGTGTGCATTGGTGTAGAGGCATTTCAGCAAGGCAGTTGAGCACGTAAGTTTCCCTGGAGGGATGAAAGACGATCTGCGACTGCCAAGCCCACCTTTAGGGCAGTTGGTCTTTTGGTTCTTAAATTGGGAGGCATCTATGGAATATTTACTGCTGCTCTAAACGGTCACACTTGTTCCTCCGTCGGATGCGATTGCCTGAGTGTCCTGAATGTGTACCCCACCCCCCGAGTTCTTTTTTTTTCATTTTTGTTCATTTTTTCTTTTTGTTCTTTTTGTTATTTTTTTTAATTTTTTTTTTCTTTTTGTTCATTTCCTTATTGCTTGCTTTTCTTCTGTTACTCTAACTCAGGCCATAACTGAAAAACAGTCTTTGTTTCGTGTAACACTGCAGTAATCTCAGTGCTATTTTGTATTAACACAAGCCAAATTGATTTTTAGAAGATAAATTTGCATTTTTTTACTTGCAGAAAACCTGTGCTTTAAACAATTGTTAATAGTTTTGTGTTTGTTTGTTTTTTAAATGATTTTACCACTGTTACTGTCAGTTTTGAGAACATGCTGAAAAAAGGCCAGTCTGGTCTGTTGAAGCAACTTCATCCCTAAGAATAAACTGCCCTTACCACTTTTCAGTTTACTGTTTTATAAAACCCCTAAATTGCTTTAATCTCTGTGATATAAAATTTATTCAAGGTCTTATTTGGACTAAATTGTAATTAATTTTCCCTGTAATTAGTTTGTATTTCTACACTGATACGTGGAGCAAAACTGTAGGTAAAAAATTATTGCCTCTCCTCTCCTCTTGGTATATCTTACTCTGTGTGTCTTGAGCTGCAGAAGGCAGGTGGAGCTGGTATTTTTTTTTATCTCCTTGTTCTTCAGGATTTATTGAGTAATATACATGAATTTCTGTCTTTGGTAAGTTTAACTTCATCATACCTTAATCTCTCAGGCAAAGTATTCAATGATGTGTTCTTTTGAAACTTAATGTTCAAATTCAGCTTTTTATTTTTGTTTTCCTAGGGAATATGATCTTTCATTTATAGGGAATGTTTTGGGGAAAAAAAGAGTATAGTAATTTTTAAAAGTCTTGTTTTCTTCATCAAATCTGAGACTATACTATATATGTTTATGATAAGACTTTAATTGGATTTCTATTGGAGTATCTGCACATTATTTTCATTCCTTATTTATCATGTAGTAAATGCTCATTCCTTTTCTTGAGAACTCTTATAATTCAAATTCATGCTAACATATCCTTTCAATTGAAAAGGTAACTTGACTAAATGCTGAACCACAGATAGTGGCATTCTTATTTTTTTCTTTTTTAAAGTTCAATTAAATTGTAAGGCTGGACAACAAAGAGGCCAGTTAAAGCCATCTTTCTTCATTGACCAAGACTGCAATAAGTGACTGGGCCTGATAAAGAAGAAAAATGTAACTGATTATATTTACAAGCTTCTAGAAATTGTCTATAGTAGATTTTATGCACTATATTTACTAAGGACAGCTATCCTAATATGATATGAATTTATATTTTCCGTATTATGAAACATGAGTATTACTTAAATGGTGCATTGTTTAAAGGAGAGCACCTGGTGAAGCTTAAAGTATCCATATTTACAAAAAGTTGGTAGGCAGTATATTGCTGAGGTGTAACTCTATAGAATTTTATGTAGTGAGTCAAGATTTATGTGGGTGGTTTTCCCTTCTTGGTTGACCTAATTTTTATGGTTTCAATATTAAAGTATTTTTCTTCTGGCGTTGTTCATATAGAAGTAGATCTGGCAACAGATCGCTCTCAAGACACAAGGACAGACGCAGATCCAGAAGTCCCCTGAAAAAACGGTCTAGATCTAGGGAAAGGCAGAAATCAAGAAGTCGCTCTCATTCTCGGTGAGTTCCATTCCTAGGAATTTATAATGTTCTTCTTAGCACACAGTACAGAGTTTTTGAAAAAAATCTAACAAATCTTTTAGGTGATGGCAAAGGATGGAATCTCTAAATGCTTGTCATTGTTTAACCCCAGCTGGCAACTAAGTACCACACAGCCACTTGCTCACCCTCCTCCCCCCCCCAGTGGGATGGGGGAGAGAATCGGAAGGGCAAAAGTAAGAAAACTTGTGGATTGAGATAAGAACAGTTTAATAATTGAAATTAAATAAAATATAATAATAACAAATTGCAGTGAAAAGGAAAACAACAACAACAACAGACAAAATCAGGAGTAAAACCCAGAAAAAACAAGTGATGCAACTGCTCACCACCCGCCAACTGGCGCTCAGCCCGTCCCTGAGCAGCGATCACTCCCCCCGGCCAACTCTCCCCAGTGTATATACTGATCATGACGTCATATGGTATGGAATACCCCTTTGGCCAGTTTGCATCAGCTGTTCTGGCTGTGCCCCCTCCCAGCTTCTTGTGCACCTGGCAGAGCATGGGAAGCTGAAAAAGTCCTTGAGTAGTGTAAGCACTACTTAGCAGCAACTAAAACATCAGTGTGTTATCAAAATTCTTCTCATCCTAAATCCAAAACACAGCACTATGCCAGCTACTAGGAGGAAAATTAACTCTATCCCAGCTGAAACCAGGACAGTGCTTTAGCTTGTCCCTAGGTTGTGTTTGTGGGACAAAAGAATAGAAAGTAAGTTTTTATACTGAGTGTACTGGGTTTGGCTGGGATATAGTTAATTTTCTTCATAGTAATTCATGTGGTACCTATGGGGGTTAAACCACAACACCGAGGTACCTCAACCTTGATACCAAAATCTAGTCTGCATTTATACCAACGTGCAAGCTGATCGAAAATAGGTGACTTTAATTGTCAGTCTTTAACCAACAGATTAGGTATGTTCTGTGTAGCCTGTTGTCCTGGTTTCATCTGGGACAGAGTTAATTTTCTTCATAGTAGCTGGCATAGTGCTGTGTTTTGGATTTAGTACTAGAAGAATGTTGATAACACACTGATGTTTTAGTTGTTGCTAAGTAGTGCTCAGACTACTCAAGGACTTTTTGAGCTTCTCCTGCTCGGCCAAGTGCTTAACAAGCTGGGAGGGAACACAGCCTGGACAGCTAACCCAAACTGACCAAAGAGCTATTCCATACCACATAACGTCATGCTCAGGGGGAGTTAGTTGGTCGGAGAGGGGGAAGAGTGATCACTGCTCGGGACGGGCTGGGCATCGGTCAGCGGGTGGTGAGCAATTGCATTGTGCATTGTTCGTTTTGTATATTCTGTATATTCTCTTACCATTCTCATTATTACTATTATTATTCTTTTCTCTTATTAAACCGTGTCTATCTCAGCCCATGGCTCTTACCTTTTTTTTTTCTTCCCAATTCTCTCCCCCATCCCACTGAGGGAGGGGCGAGTGAGCGAGCAGCTGCATGGTGCTTAGTTGCCAGCTGGGTTAAACCACGACACCTGTGCAACATACAAAAAAGTGAATGGTGCTTCTTCAGTCTATATCTGTTGAGAAGGTTGGATTCAGGCTGAACTTGATCCCGCATTCTGAGAACACGTATAAAGTTTTTGTGCGCAAGCTTTTATTTTTGCCTTTGGCTATTTCATATTGGCCATATACTGCTGTAGGCACCAATGCATACATCTGTTATGTGGCATATTTACATTTCAGGATCTAATTTTACCTAGTCTATTAATTTATAAGTCTGTCTAATTATTGAACCATGGAATTCCAACAAGATAATTCCTTTATCTCCTTGGATGATAATGTAATTTTCTGAGGGATGAAATAGTGAATATTCAGAAAACAAAAGTGCCTATGAAAGTAGCTTCATGGATAGAAGCCTTGGTACTTTTCTTTCTGTTTCATCTCTATAATTCCCCTGACTCATTTAAAGGGAGCTTCATACTTAGGTTGTTTTCTGAGGGGAGAAGTTTTGTGGGAAAGAGAACTGCAGATCTGTGGACCTCGGTGGGAGCAGTTAGGAGTACGCTACATAGCTGGGCTTCGTTGATGGATTCTTTTGACTCTCTGTTGCTGTTTGGAGCTTCTTGAGATACCTGCTCACTGGAAGGGGCAAGTCCAATGAAATCTCTGATAAATAACTGGAAGGTGCTTCTTGGGTCATTGTGAGACCCCTTGCTATTGCAGGGATTGGGTGCTGTTTCATTTTTATGACCTTACATTCCTTCTGTCAGACATCTAAAGAGGTATTTGCCAAAATCTGATGGGAACCAAAGTCTTCAGGTCACAGACCATGAAACAATCCTACTATTTATTAGTAGCCAAACAATTGTTCTAATGAAGAAAGGTGGGGGCTGTGTGTAGGGCCTTTCATGTCTGAAAGAGTCTCTTTGAGAGTCTTCAAAAATCCTAGAATAGGTACCCATACTAATAGACATAGCAACTTCTGTCAGTCTGGTTCTCTTGGACATGAAAAGGCCTACTGATCAACTTGTTCTCTTGTACTTTTTCTTGTTTCTCTCTCTGAACAGTTATTCATTTTCACATGTCCTAGAGGCAGGTCTAGGAGTTGTGTGTCTCTTCTCTTTGCTAGAAAGGAAATATGGTTCAAAGTCTTGCACTTCCAAATAATCCTTTACCAAAATGTAATCTTCCAGCCAAAGCTGTGATATAATGCATTTTTATTTGACTTGACTACTAGAACATCCATGGGAATTTTCCCCACTGTTTTTTTGAACATGTATCATTCTGCCTATCCCAAAGAAGCTGACTTGTTCTGTTACCTTGCTTCTGTTTTTACTGTCTTAACACTTTTTCAATAATTGTCAAATTCCTAATGACATTACAGATGATTGAATTGTATTGGTTGAGTTTTGACCTTACATTTGCCTTTTGAGGGAATTTGGTGAAATGTTATCCCTGTTTTCTTGTTTCTGTGTATTAATTGATGTTGGAATTCCAAGCAGTTCCAGGATATTTATGCGAGAGAACACTGTAGAATAAAGACAGTCAGCTGTCATCATTCATGTGGGGGTGGTTAATCTGCAGTCCATTTTATGTGGACACACTTTTAGTAAAGAATGGATTTACAGATTGTAGAGTTTGTCTCACTCCTGACAAAATGTAGAAAATTTATGTATGTATAGTAACGTAGCTTTGAGGTGAAAAGACATATTCTTTCAAAATGTAATAACATCACTTTGAAGATCACGGTTTGATTTTGCCCCCCCCCCCTTCCCCAATTTGGTTTCCAAATTTTTCCTAGCTATATAGCCTCTCTCTCATGGTGAACAGGGGTGAAAAATTAAAATTTTGAATAATTACTATTTTTCAACAGAAACACACTTTTTTTTCCTCTTGAACAATTAATGTATGCTAAAGAGTTAGCTGTAATTTTTATTGGAAAGTTCAAAGATTAATTAATGCATTTGTGGTTTGGCTTTTCACAGGGACAAGAAAAGAGACGAAGAAAAGGTCAAGGAAAAAGAAAAGGCCAAAGAAAAGGAGAAAGAGAGAGACCAAGATAAAGAGAAGGAGAGAGACCGGGACAGAAACAGAGAAAAGGGAAGAGAGCGAGATAAAGAGAGAAACAGGGAGAAGGACCGGGGGAGAGAGAAAGAACGAAACAAAGATCGAGAGATAATCAGAGACAAGGATAGGGATAGAGACAGGGAAAAGGATAAGGACAAAGATAGGGACAGGGACAAGGAAAAAGATAAGGAGAAGGAAAAAGACAGGGAAGAGGTAGACCAGAACAAGGAAAAAGATGATGTTGAGAAAAAGGGGGAGAAGGACAGAGAGAAGATTAAGGACAAGGAGGGAGATAAGGACAAAGGAGGGGACAAAGAGAAGGACAGAGACAAAGAAAAGGAAAAAGATGAGGATAAGGAGAAGAAGGAGCGACAAAAAGAAAAAGAGAGAGATGATAAAAAGAAGAAAGATAAGAGATCCAGAACACCCCTAAGAAGAAGCTATAGCTCTTCAAGAAGATCTCGTAGCTCCAGCAGGTTTGTTAAGAACTTTTTCATGCTTTTTTGGATTTGTCAGTACAGTGACGCACCATGAAAAATGCGCATCCTAATTTTTATGTATTGATATCACCATGTCACTTACTAATTCAATTTGTATTCTTCCTGTTTTGTAGATTTCCCTACAAAGTAAAATCTATTAAAGAGCTCTGTATGATGCTTGATAGAAAATAGTTTCTTGTTGGGCAGCTGGTGCTTGCCTTTCACAGAACTGTATAGTACAGTCCTTGAGGACAGTAAGTAGATGGTTCTTATGCCATTTCTCTGTGTTGGAGCCATCCAGAAGTTATGATAGAGGGACATCAAACATCGTCTTTGTCCTGATGAAAGTTTGAGTCACTGTTACATAGTTCCTTGGTTACTTACATACTGTACAGTGTTTGTCTGTAGAGCAATTTTTTGGGCTTACAAAAAGTTGGGTGGTAGTATTTGCCACTTGGCCACCTTAAAGATGGTGAGCAATGAATTTTCTTGGCTGGATGGCTGAACAGCACGAAGCAAGCATGTCACTTGGGTGGCTAGCTATTCAGAAAGTGAATGTATCTCAGTTGGAAGATAGATACCTTGTTTAGCTGGTTAGATGGCCAGACATAAGTAAAAATTAATATTCCTTAACCAAGTTGATAGTAAACAGGAAAGCAGTCAAGGTTAATCTAGCTGTTGTTTTTGCCTCTGAGGGAGGGTAAACTGGGTGGAAGTCTGGATAAATTCAGTACAGCAAAAGGAGGCTGAGAGTCCACTCTGTAAGTGGACTAACTCAGGCATATTCTAAAAACATTGCAGCTAACTTAAGTTCAGAAGCTTTAGTGGAAAAAGTCCTTTCTGAATACCTCAGCAATTACTGAGTTATATAATATCACATGTCAATTTTAGATACTTCTTCCCTCAGCATTTTATTGCTGAGCATGATGTCATACAGTGTGGAATACCCCTTTGGTCAGTTGGGGTCAGCTGTCCTGGCTGTGTACCCTCCCAGCTTCTTGTGCACCTGGCAGAGCAGGGGAAGCTCAAAAAGTCCGTGACTAATCTAAGCACTACTTAGCAACAACTAAAAACATCAGTGTGTTATCAACATTTTTCTCATACTAAACACAAACCACAGCACTATGCCAGCTACTAGGAAGAAAATTAACTCTATCCCAGCCGAAACAAGGACAGAGAGAGAATGAAGTGCTGGATGAATTGGGAAAAGTTCTACATGTTATAATCGCTTCCCTGGACAAAAGCAAAATTTCCATAGACCTCAAAATTCAGGAGTTCATGGTTCATATAATGCAGAAAAGGCTGTAATGATTTCTGAACATTCTGTTTGGGTTATATGAAACGTCCATGCTGTTTTGGAGGTTTATGGGCAAAATACTTTAAGCATATGCAGCTTCCTATTTTAATGCATTGTTAACATTATTTCATGGGTTGAATACCTGCACAGAGTAGAGAGAATTCTGTCAGCTTTGAAAACAAAACATTTTCTGCCTTTCTGCCTCAGGAGTGTTGAATTAGATAAGTAATTGTGGTGGGTTGACTGTGGCTTGACACCAGGTGCCCACCAAGCTGCACTATCACTCCCCCTTCTCAGCTGGACAGGGGGAAGAAAAATATAATGAAAGGCTCGTGGGTCGAGATAAGGACAGGGAGAGATAATTCACCATTTACCATCACAGGCAAAACAGACTAGACTCAGGGAAATTAATTTAGTTTATTGCCAATCAAATCAGAGTAGGGTAATGAGAAATAAAAACAAATTTTAAAACACCTTCCCCCCACCCCTCCCTTCTTCCCAGGCTCAACTTCACTCCCAGTTTCTCTACCTCCTCCCATCAAGTGGTGTGGTAATGGGGGTTGCAGTCAGTTCATCACACATTGTCTCTGCCACTCCTTCCTCCTCACACTCTTCCCCTGCTCCAGTGTGGGGTCCCTCCCACAGGAGACAGTCCTACATGAACTTCTCCAATGTGGGTCCTTCCCATGGGCTGCAATTCTTCATGAACTGCTCCAGTGTGGGTCCCGTTCCACGGGGTGCAGTCCTTCGGGAATAGACTGCTCCAGCATGGGTCCCCCATGGAGTCACAAGCTCTGCCAGAAAACCTGCTCCAGCATGGGGTCCTCTGCAGTGTATGGAGGCACAGACCCAGGTTGGAGGTGCAACCAGAATCCACTTTATTCAGGGAAAGCATGCTTTTATACTCGGTGCACAGAGAAAACTTCCAAAAAAACTTTTCCATCAGCCTGTGCTCACAGCGGTCCTGCAGGCGCTGCCCACACGACTCTCCTCCAGTCATAGCTTCTTCTAGCTTCACTTCTGCATTCCTGTGGTTCGGCTCCTGTGACCTACGTGATTTCTATTCCTTCTCCCCCACAGTCTTCTCTCCACAGGGTCACGGCCTCCTTCAGGCACATCCACCTGCTCTGTCGTGGGGTCCTCCACAGGCTTCAGGTGGATATCTGCTCCACATTAACCTCCACGGGCTGCATGGGGACAACCTTCTTCACCATGGGGTGCAAGGGGAATCTCCGCTCCGGCACTTGGAGCACCTCCTCCCCTTCCTCCTTCACTGACCTTGGTGTCTGCAGAGGAGTTTCTCTCACATATTCTCGCTCCTCTCTTGCAGCTGCAGTTGCCCAGCAGTTTTCCCCCCTTCTTAAGTATGTTATCACAGAGGTGCTACCACCGTTGCTGATTGGCTCAGCCTTGGCCAGCGGTGGGTCCATCTTGGAGCCAGCTGTCACTGGCTCTATTGGACATAGGGGAAGCTTCTGGCATCTCCTCACAGAAGCCACCCCTGTAGCCCCTCTACTACCAAAACCTTGCCATGCAAATGCAATACAGTAATGTGTAGCTTTCATATAAGAGCTTTGGTGGAAGACCCAGTTCCTAATGTCAAATAGCAAGTGTAGTTAGCTAGATGTTACAAAAAATTCTGTTTGCAACAGTTTTGCTCCCCTTTAAACATCCTATTTAAGAAAGCATTACAGAAAGCTCAAATGTCACGTACTTGGACAGAGAATTCTAGTGAAATTTAGTGCATCTCTTCTAATGGACTCACAGTACAAAGCCCTACTTTGATGTGAAATTAATTTTTTGTACAGATGCTATTAAACAGGGACAATGTTCTTTTTGAAGATGGCGGATGAGAGAAATACACTGGTTTTTATATGTATCCATCATACAAGAAGAGGCTGAGTGGGCTGGGATTGTTTAACCTGGAGAAGAGAAGGCTGAGGGGGTATCTTATCAGTGCATATTGAATACCTGATGAGTGTGAAAAAGATGGAGCCTGACTCTTCTCAGTGATGGCCAGCAACAGGGCAAGAGGCAGTGGGCATATATTGAAATATGGGAAATAAAAAGCTTTTTTCTAATGTTTAAATTGTGTGTTTTCTGGGCAACTGAAACCACTTGCCCAGAGAGATTGTGAAGTCTCCATCTTTGGAGATATTAAAAACCTGACTGGACATGTTGCTGAGTAACCTGCTTTAGTTGATCTTTTTTTGGGAGGGTGGGGGTCTGGACTAGGTGTTCTCCAGAGGGCTCTTCCAACCTCAGGAATTCTGTTATTCTGAAAAGTATTTGTCAATAGGTTGGGCTACCAAGTCCCGGTTAGCTTGTATTTTAGGGGTGTCCATTTACTTTGGTGATTGACTTTGCCTAGTTGAAGTGGTTATAAACCATTCAGGAGAAGATTATTCAACAACCTGGGATTGACTTGGGACCGTTTTTGAAGATGCAGATCCTTTTTCTGAACAGTGTAAAATATTGGACAAATAGTCTTTTTGGAGAAGAGGTGGAATAGAACATACAGGACCTTCTAAGAACTAGGTGGCAGCTCACCTTGCTTTACTGACAAACAGCATGCAAGTACTAGAAATCAGATGGCTGTTTTTGATTCCTAGCTGAAGGAAGAGACACAGACCAGAGGAAGAGGAGAATCAGGCTCCTTTTCCAAGAGACATCTACAGGCTAGCAAAGAAGATATGTAGGGACTTTGTCCAAAGAGAAGACTTCTTGATGACTGAAGTAATATCTTCTTTCATAACCCAGTAATGGCCCATTCTGAAGGTGGTAATATCAAGTCCACTCCGTCTTGCCCATTAAATATTGTCTGTCTGAAATTTTTTCTTAATTTTATGCTTTTTTTTTTTTTTTTTTACCTAAAGAAGGTAGAGGGACCCCATATATTCCACTGGCAAGTTCTGGCCACTTTATATTTTTGTGTACCAAAGATCAAATCAAACTTAAGAGCTTGCTGAACAAAATAGTTATGAACTTTTATCCTGTACAGCTTCAGGAGGTTAGGCTAGATGATATTGTCAGAGTATGAATCCAAATAGTGATACTAGGTATATCTTAATATATCCTTTTGTAATTTATCTAATAACTGTTGTTTTTTTGGCCTTTCTAAATATTAAAGAAATTAGGTGTGGATTGCAAAAGCTGGTCAGCATAAGTGTAGCTTTTGTGCTGTATCTTAAAGTGCCCTGTCAATTAATTTTTAACTTTTCTGGTTTTCTTTGATGGTTCTTCCTGTCTGCTTTTCCTGCTCTATGAAGTGATGATAGGAAAGAGTCATCTTACTTTGACAGGGATAGATTCTACATTTACATTGAATGAAGCTTTACCTGCTCAGTTTTTACTTTATTTTAACATGTGCCTCAGTATATTTGCACCCAGATATTTAATGTTCTGTTCTATTTGAGATCAGACTCCATAACAGCAACTTCAGCAAATTCCATACATCTGTGTAAAACAGCTGTTTTCATAGAATCATAGAAGGTTTCGGGTTGGAAGGGACCCCTAGAGGTCATCTAGTCCAACCCCCCTGCAGTGAGCAGGGACACCGTTAACTAGATCAGGTTGCTCAGAGCCCCGTCCAACCCGGCCTTGAATGTTTCCAG
>BOSO01041102.1:2884-15543 GCA_018403395.1 Gorsachius goisagi | reverse complement strand
ATGAAGGGAGTTTCTGCTTTGATGAAACAAGCTGTCACAGAACAGTCAGAAGGTTTTTATGACTACTCATTTTTCATCTCATCTTTATACTGACATCAAACGTTCCCTAGACATTGTGTCATTCCAGTCTAGGTAGAGCATGCAGATTTGGAGAACTTGTATTTCACAGACATTTCTGCATTTCATGAAATTAGTGTGAGATATAGTTTCTGCAAGTCATGCTTATGTAGGGGTCAGAAACAGATGAGTGATATTTGATTTTAGGTTATTATTATCTAATCTGTACCCCTCCCTCCCTCCCTCCCTCTCTCATATAAAATAATTCTGTGGCCAAAAGTGGGTGTATTCTGAGTTTCATTGTTTCATAAATGTTCCTGGATTATGTAGATGACTTCAAGGATTCTGTAATTTAGAAGCTTTTCACTGAAAAGTAGTAAAGCAGTGAAGTGACTAGACAGAACTGGTTTCCACTGTGGTGTAATTAAGTATGTTATACATGAATGTATATGAAAACTCAGACAGGCAGTATATCTTCAAGACATATTCAGTCTTTTCTACGTTTCATACAGAGGCTTCAGTGAAATAAACAGAGAAGTTCAGTTAACTTCTGATGACTTAAAAAAAAAAAAGATAATTACAGTAAGATGACAAACGTTTTCGTCATACCTCCACAGTTCACTGAAACCTCAGTTCTCTGTTATCTTGTATCCTTTCATACAAATTGTGTGTTCTTAGGTATACATAGATTCAAATTCAGATAATGTAATCAACAGGACTGAAAGAATTCAAAACTATTTAATCAAAAGAAGACAATGCCTGGTGACTATTTAGAGTATACAAGCTGGAAAAAACACAACAGGTAAGCTTAGAAAGAAAGGTTATTTGTAAAGTTATCATAAATGTATCTGTAAAAGAATAAACATAAAATGTTTTAAAATATAGGAAAATATTTAATTTTATTTCATAGAATTTTAGAAATACTGGTTGAAAGGATCCATCATTTTTGTAACTTCCCTTCAAACAATTGCTGGCAGCTTTTAGAACGTTCTTTCTTCTTTCTTTTTTCTTTTGGTAATGCTCTGCTCAATTAAAGCTGCAATACAGTAATAAACATAAACTAATCTTACTGAATTTTAGCTAAAAATATACTTTCTGAAATGTAATTTATTGTGAAGGTTAGGAGTTTGTCTCAAGAAACATGACAGCATTTGCACTGTTGATAAAGGTACAGTAAATGTATATGTAATTCAGTTATAATAGTTACCATCATGACATAAATGAGTGTATTTCACTGAAAATAGAACACGCAAAAAAAAAGGAATTATGAATCTGGAGTTCTTGTACAAAAAGGAAAACAGAGAAGCCATCCACTTCTGCCCAAAGTGAAATTCAGTGAAAAATAAGTGAAAACAAAGGGTATATCCAGGGAGTTAAGTATGCAACAAATGCAAATTACAGAAAGGCAAAACAAATCAAAATCACATCCCCCTCCCCAAGAAAAACCCAGCACAATGATCCAGTAATTTGAGTGGTAGTGTAAGATTTGAGAAGTCCTGCCTTCAAATATTTTACTGATTGGTATGTTTGTCTGGCCATTGGGACCTGGGAAGCCAGCAACAGGGGAGACTGAGATCCAGGGGCTGCTACTGGGCAGACTGGCTGTCTGAGCCCAGACCCTGGATGGATCTACCTCATATGTATGTATGTATATATCCTCTCTAGTGGAACTCCACCCTGCTCAGCCAGACAGGGGAGCAGGATGAGGACATTAGTGCTGTCTGTCTTCCTGTGACTACTCTGAGTGTCTGTGGGATGTGTGTCTGGCTATGTATATACGTGTATATGTGGTGTATGCATGTTCTATATATGTGTGCCTGCTGGGATTATATTGTCAGCCTTGCAACTGGTAGTACTCGCAGGGACATGGAACTGCAGCATCCCCAGCTTTCTGGGAGTGTTGGATATTTCCTAACATTGTCCAATGGCAATTCATCACCTCATTGCAATGACTCCTGTAGTCTTGTGCAGCCTGGAGCAGTGGCTCCAGGCCTCCTGTACACCTCCATCAGTCAGGTTTCAGCTGCTGTGATAACTGCCTTGTTCCTGTTTTTGCAATATGTAATCAGTGGCACTTCTTAAAATTCAGCTAAGTATAAAAATGGGCACAGGTCTTTTCCATCTCCCATCCCAAGATCACCTCCTCAGAGGGCATCTTCTTCTACCAACTTGTGCTTGCTGACCATGTTTGAATACCTCATTGACCTGAGATCCTCTGCATGTCCCTTCTGTCCATGCAGTGCTTCCCATTCTTGGTGCTGTGGTTTATAACGCTAGATTCTATGATATTAGGTGTGAATCATACAGGTTTTTTAGATAATACACAACTCCCATTAACTTCTCACAGACCATGTAAATGCCCAGTAATCTCTCAGCACTTGTAACTAGTCTGGGAAAAAAACACAACAAACTAACAATGTCAGAGATGATTTTCCCTTATCAGGGCCTGTCCAAACTACATAAATGCATTATATAGTTCTCAATTTATTATTACATGTTATAAATATATGTATTTATTTAACAGTACTGTGAGTTAAAGCTTTTATAAGATTAAAAATTACTGTCCCCATTTTAATTTCTCCTATGTGTACATACACTCATGCTTTTGCATATGCATATATATACTCATATGCATAATTAAACAATTTGATGCAGATTGTTCGTGTGAGAACTGATATTCAGTTTTAATTATTAGAATGCAAAAGAAGATATTTCATCCTGAAATGAATGCAAATCAACCTGCAATAAGAGTGAATTTCAATGCAGACTTGTCTATATGGCTCTAAAGACACAACTACTAAGTTTTCTCAGTCACATTTTCATACTGAAAAAACACAGTGTTAGCAAGGGTCGATAAAAGTACTTTTGCACTCCCACAGACTAATGTTTCATGGTTTATTTTTGTGTAAAATTTGCAAAGATATTATGCTGAAGAAAAAAGGTTTTGTTGCTTCTTTTAGCTGAATTAAAGGACCAGAACTGGGGGGAGTTGAACTAAAAGAACTGAAGGAGCAAGACAGAGCAAAACAGCTCTTTAAGAATATTTTTCTGAGAGTGCCAGAACTCTCAATTCCCATGTGTAAGAAATCAGGCAAGGAAGGCAGGAGAACCAGTGACCACTGAAATGGAGAAAGCTGAGGTCCTCAGATTTTTTTTGCCTGAGTTTTCAGTGGTAATCTCTCTTCCCAGATCTCTTAAACCCTTGAAACTGAAGGTAGGAGAAGATCAAGTTCGTGACCACTTGAGGAACCTGAACATACACAAGTCAATGGGACCCGATGAGATGCATTCCAGGGTGCTGAGGGAGTTGGCTGATATGTCGCTAAGGCACTCTTCATCATATTTGAAAAGTCATGGCAGTCAAAATAAGCCCCAGTGACTGGAAAAAGGGAATATTGCCATTTTTTAAAATGGTTTTAAGGACAACCCTGGGCATTACTGACCAGTCAGCCTCACCTTAGTGCCCAGCAAGGTCATAGAATAGATCCTCCTGGGAGGTATATCGAAACATATGAAAGACAGTGAGATGTTTAGAGACAGCCAACATGGCTCCACCAAAGACAAATCATGCCTGACCAATCCAGTGGCCTTTTACAATGGAGTGACATGGCAGGTGGGTTGGACTGGCTGATCTTTAAAGGTCCCCTCCGACCCAAACTATTCTGTGATTCTATGATTGTTGTGGTTTAACCAATCAGGCAGCTAAACACCACACAGCCATTTGCTCACTCCTGCCCTCCCCAGTGGGATGGGGAAGAGAATCAGAAAAAAATATGTAAAACCTGTGGGTTGAGATAAAGACAGTTTAATAGAACAGTAGAGTAAGAGAAAATAATAATAATAATAATAGCAATGATAAAAGAATATACAAAACAAGTGATGCACAATGCAGTCACTCACCACCTGCTGACTGATGCCTAGCCAGTTCACGAGCAGCGGTCAATGCCCCCTGGCCAACTCCCCCCCAGTTTATATACTGAATGTGACATCATATGGTATGGAATACACCTTTGGCCATTTAGGTCAGCTGTCTTGTCTGTGCCCCCTCCCAGCTTCTTGTGCACCTGCCAGAGCATGGGAAGCTGAAAAGTCCTTGGCTAGTATAAGCACTGCTTAGCAACAACTAAACATCAGTGTGTTATCAACATTCTTCTCACACTAAATCCAAAATACTGCACTCTGCCAGCTACTAGGAAGAAAATTAACTCTAACCCAGCTGAAACTAGGATAATGATTCTGTGATCTTATGACTCTGTGATTCTACAAATCCATGAACTGCATTCAAATACTGATGGCCCATGGTCATCTCTACTCATCTTTTAAACCTCTTGAAAGATTTTTGCTCTTAAATGGCTAATTTACCTTGATGTTTCTTTTGGTAATTTGCATTGACTTGACTTTACCTTCAAATGGGAAAAGAACCTATTGTCTTCATAATAAGACACAATTCAGGAACTGATGAATTTGTCTATAGAACTGTGAGGAAGATTACTTTGCCCACAAAGACCCCTGAAACACCGAGAAAGCCTGTAATTTCTGGCTTTCAGAAAAACTAGAAGTGAAAGGGAAGGAGGAAGAAGGAAAACTTCTTCGGAATATTACTTACATTTTGCTACAAGCATCACACAGATCAAGCAACATTACATGAAAAAATAATGAAAAGCTGTGACAAACACAAGCAAGTTATGAAAACATTAAAAGTTATTAGGAGATAGTTTGATGCCAGGAATACAATTGTTATTCAGTTAATTTAAACAGTTTCTGGCATCTCTGAAGCATAATATATGTAACACTAAAAAAATCCCTATTGATATTGTAGCTAAAGGACAGGTGTGTTATCTTTTCATACTTTTACAAGTACAGGCAGTTTAATCAGACTTTGATATTGATTTTTTTGGGGCCCAACCAAAAGGAAATTAAAGCATTTCTGTAGTGCATAAAAAACCAGCATTGGCACTGTTAGTAACAGGCTGTGGACCTGGTGCTATTGGTGCTGAACGGGCAAGGCCCCAGCGCTGGCCTGTTGTTATCAACTCAGTATGGGAAGTGGATGTGAGTTGGATCTTGGTAGTTGGTATCTCTTGTTACAATGTGCTGTTTTACTGTGGGATAACAGAAAATATCTGGAAATTTTGGTACAGGTTGAAAGCAGAGGCCCCAGGACTATCAACAATGCAGTGATGGTCAAGTGCTGGTTACTGAAGAAGTGCTACCTCAACACCTGGGAGAAGACAACTTTTGCTTTAAGGAAAGAAGCAGTAGATAAGTAAGGAAACCTGAGAAAAGTAACTCCCCCACTTAGCACCACATAATGTGTAGTCCAGCAGTGAAGGTCAAGGACTGGTAACTGTCTAAGAAACTTTTAAAAGAACAAGTCCCAGATTGTGTGAGGAAGGAAAAAGAAAGAGCATTCAAGTTGGGACACTTTGACCTGAGCAACTGAAAACCTTGAGGACGTCTTTGGGAATGTTTATATTTTTGGTTAGTAATTGAAGATAAGTTAAAATATTAGAGGATAAAATTTGCAGAGCATAGACATTTTATCATAGCTTTCAGTTTCACTTTGGAAAATAATATGTCTATATTTTACTGTACATGACTATTCCATCATTCTGCATGGCTGATGAATTCTACAAATATTGATCTATAGCAGATGAATACTTTGTAGGGTGCATATTTGATCAATGTATTATTTTTTACACTTAGTAATAATTAGAAATGACAATTTCTGACTGAGGTATAAATAACAGTCTGACAATAGATGCTGAGTAAGTGACCCTAAACTCTAGAAAAAAAACCTAGTCAGGTTTTCGGAATGGAAGACTGGGACCATGTTGTCATTACTAAATCAAAGAGAGCTTAACCCTGTATGGAATACATGAATGCAGCAAACCTGAAGCTCAGAAATAGTGTGTGTACAATAATTGTCTATAATCTTGATTTCTTTATTTGTTTCATATTTATGGGTAAATTTTTGGTCAAAATCATAAAGAAATTATGCCTTCATAAAGTATTATCAAGGCTCTAGCTTCCCGTAGCACTGTAATGGACTCATGGAGTCACTATATACATAACTTTTGATTTTGGAGTAAATTCGGGGTGGGAGGGTCCAATCTTAAGAGTTGAATATCACTGTTTATAATAATGCATAAACGAGAACAAATAGTGATTAAACTGAGAGTTTAAGTGGCATTCATTTTTCACATTCATACCCTCTTCTGCCCCAAATGGTTACAACTCAGTTACCCATAGGGAAAAACTTTAGGCCTGAATTCAGGGGAATTGTATCTGCATATGAGGGAACTTTAACTGGCACAGCTAAAACTGTGCCAGGGAACACAGTAACAATTAAACAGAATGAATGATGCACATGACCAAGTTTGAGGTCATGCCCTGGCCCTGTTTTATTTGCTAGAAGAAATGTAGTTGTAGTATCTAACTTGAAGACTCCTACTTACTAAATATGTGTTATGAGGTTTTTCTATGCTAAGATACTGGCTTTTCTTTATTCCTTATCTTATTTTCACTCTTCCAAAAATACTTGAGTAGTCATATTTCAAAGATGATGTCTACTCCTTGATCACTATTCTTTTGATGCATTCCATTTCTTACCTTGTCTATCCAATGGCTGTGATAACCAGAGGTCAGTTTGTGCTTATTCCCTGCCAGCCTTTTGCTTGGTGTATAGACATAGCTTACATTTTGACATTATATTTCCTAGAAGTCAGGTAGCTTGGTTTTAGCTCTTTATTTTTAACAGCCCAGGTAAGTATATGATGACCCTATACAGGTCATGAAAGGAGTTAATTCTCTTGAAAGACAATATGGAAGCAGGGTTGAGGGAGCTGCCTCTACCTAGTCATTACAAAAGGCCCAGCACAGGGCTGCAATTGACCACTCATCTCAGAGGCCAGGACTCCTACATCCATGTGTAACCCCATGTCTGGATTACTGTCTTGTGAATTGCATCCCTAAATGAGTAGCTAAAAGACTGCTTATAATGTCAACAATTACCTTTTGAAAGATGGTTAATAGTTTCATGATAAAAGAATTTGATTTGGACAGAGTAGATCAGTATTTTCTTGTGTTTGATGCCCAACCCACTAACCTACAGAATCAGGACATTGTGAAAGTAGGACTTATATACACAAAATAAGGTTAGAGAACAGAGAGCCATCTGTGCACTCTGTGATCATGTGGTTATTCCTGATCAGCCAGAGATCCTCCTTCTGCTTCCCAGTCCCTGGATTTTTTAATTTGTGATGGTGTGTTACTGTATTTTGATAGAAGAGAAAACGAGATGAGGAACAAAATTCCAGTGAAAGTCTAAGGCAAGTCAAAAATTATAAGGTCTTCTAAAGGTATTTTTTGTTTTGTTTTGTTCTACTTTGTGGATTTTTATGGGCTTGGACAGGAGTGAGGTTTTTACTTCACTAATAAAATTCCCTAATAAAATCCTCATTTCTCCACAGTGCTATTGGCACCAAGATGCACCTATTCAGTAGTAAAGATATGAGCTTTTCAGATTGCTTTAGACATGCCAGAATACAAATTCTTAAACATATTGTTTTTGCAGAAAAATTAAAATATCATAGTAATAGTAATAATAATATTAACATTTGTATTTGAATTCCAAGCTCATTAGCTGTTCTACACTTAAGATAGCAGAAAGAAACATAAATAATTAGTTTAATTTTTTTAAACATCTTTAATATTTTCTTATCTCTCCTTGAAGATAACAGGTAACTTTGAGTTCCATTTTATTTGAAAATCAATTAATCTAAGGTTCAATAAAATTTTCATTTTCTTAATGAACTCACCAGAGAATGCCTCTAAGACAGAACAGTCAGCTTCAAAGCTAAGGAGTCACCTGGGATCTAGAAGAACTACATAATTAAAATGCTAATCAAATTAATAAGTTTTACAGTTTAAGAAATAACTTTAAAACTGAATCATGTAAAGGATAATATTTATTATTTTACTTCTTTGCAATAACAGTACCTTTTTTATTCAGCAACCATTAGACAGAAAATAATTCAGTAAGTTAATCTGGAAATATTTTTTATAATGAAAACATTCACTTTGTGTAAGAATTTTGAAAATGGTCTGATCACAGAGGTCAGTGTATTTACAAATATATTCATGAACAGTCACTCAAAGTTGTAGTTTCCTCCCTGGTCATTTGAGACTGCTGAGATGATGGGGACCTTCTGTGGAAGAGATACACAATCTTGTCCCAGAAAGTTTGTCTTTAAAAGTAATAACATCCCAGTTACACTGCAGTTTGATATCTTTAGAAATAAATTACTAAATTAAATAAGGTACTTCTTGTACTTTTCTGCAATACATATTCCTTCAGCAAAAGTTTTGGAACTAGTACCTAAAGAGTTACAGGACAGAAAATGAAAAAAATAGGATCAGAACCATACAAAATATTTGCAGTAAAAATGACACCTAAGAGACTCTTCAGTCATACCGTATGATTTACTGGCGTTATTAGAGAACTCTGGAATGGCTAATAGCAGGCTAAAGTCAATGAGGTCTGGTTATATTCTTATGGCTTCTTACATATTAAGTCATGAATAAAATAGTTTTACTTTAATGACATTTTTAGGGTTATTACACTTACGATACATTTAGTCACTCATTTTTCAAATTAAGGAGTTAAATTTTAGAATATTTAAATTAGAATATAAAAGATATCAAATCTTAACATATCAAACATGAAGTTTTACATTGCAAAAATGAAAATAATATACTTAATACATTACTATTTCTTAGGAACTTGAATTTCAATACTCAACACCGAGTAGTAGATCTGACTTTTAATTAGTCAATCAACCAAACAACTCCAGCATAGCGAACATTTGCTTAACAATGTCGTTGAATATTATTCAAGCATTACTTAAACTTATTTGTGTATTATAAAAATCCATTACCATAAAAGAGATAGAAGAAAAAAACCAAATAATGTCCACTTGCACGAGCTTACTGAAGGACTTTCATTAATCTACTTTAAAATGAAAATGAAAATTTCAGTTTGTAGTCTGTTTTAATGAAACAAATGAAACATAAAGGAACTAAAATTTATATACATATATTAGGCACTGACGGTGAACTTTACTGGGTATTGGATCTTATCTGTTTACAATATAACAGTATTAGCACAGTCTCAGGCAGTACTTTGGCTACAACAGCTAGCATCATCCCAAGCAACTCCCATATGTGGTTCAAGAGTAGCAGACAGAGATCACAGTGCAATAATGAAAGAAGCAGTTTTATTTGAGGCAATGTCTATAAAGGCAAAAAACCAAAAAATGACAACAAAGAGTACATTTTTTTATCAAGCAAGTTTTTCATATGATCAAGATGTCAAAAACTGGAAGGAAAAAACAAGGCAGTCCCTTTTCCTGAGTTCCATTTGAAAGAATAGGAAAACAAGAGCTAGTAACAAATAAAAATTACTCTATGACAATGTTTATTTTATAGAAGAGGTGGCAGTTTCATCATACCTTAAACTGAGGTAGACTCTGCTTACAAAATTTGTAAAACCATTTTAAGCCTAACTAACTGCATACCCAACATGTTCCTTGCTTTCCCTCAAAACAGAAACTTCATTAGGTAGCATAATCTGTCTTGAGTAAGCTTGTGTTGAGATAATGATAGCCTGTCAGACTTTCTACAGATTTCCTTGGAGCTCTTTCTCATAATTTAATGTTTTTTCTCATAAGGCTGGGCCAGAAGCCTGCAGTAGTGTTGTATCAGATCTAGGACTTGTATTCTTGGAGAATAGGCAGCTCCATCTTTAGGAGGCAGAAGAAAGATTTCAGGGGATCTAAGAGAAAAAAAAAGGCTACAGGTGGTACTAGGGAGCCAACTGGTCTCTGAAGCTCAAAAATAGATAAAGTTATATCCAAAAAGAAGAGTTCAGAGCCTAAATGTTGAAAGAAGTTGTATGTGAATCCTGCAAGGAGTGAATAGTTTGTGTCATATGAATAGAGTGAAAAAGAGGGGAAACGTAGAATAGCTAAGGAAAAAAAAATGGAATAAAGACTAAGGAATGAACTAAGGTCAAGTGGCTATCATGTTTTACTGCAGAATGATTCACTCTGTCCACTCAATAATATTTTGGAAACCAGAAGCAAGAAGCAATGTTAGGAAAGCAAAAGCTGTCAGTGGAGAAAACAGCATCAAATGAAAAATGAGGCCCTGAAAAGAGCAGACAAATAACGTAAAAAGTTAAGCATAGCAAAGTCTGTGATCCCATTTCAATAAAAGTTTACTGAACTTTCCCCCTATTAAGGTACACTGGAAAGAAGAAATTAAAAACATTGGCATAGGATCTTATTCTTAGGAGGTCCTAAGTTTATTGAAACAGAAAGGAGAAGCTGTTGCCCTTACAAACAAAATCAGAAGTCAAAGAAAACAGTTCATAGATTATCTATACCACAGATTAGAGATGCTCTGCAAACAATATTTTGAGTTTGTAAGAGTCAAAGAAACTGTATGTTTACACTGTGGAAACTGAATAAATCATATTTTATATGTTAGAGAAAAGGATTAATCCTAGATGCATCATCAGTTTTTAGTTGATGTGCTACAAAGGAAATAAGGTGTTTATGTTTTTCTTTCAGAGCTGTTTTTACACCAGCTTTTTCTGTATCCATGCATTTGCTGCTGCACATAGATGAGAAACCAATGGTACAACTATGGACTTGCAGTCCAGGGAAAAAGGAGGTGGAGATTTTGGCTGGAGAAAAGATCCTGAGAACAAAAAGCTGCATGAAGACTAATGCCAGGTGATTCCCAAGATTGGTACATGAGAAGTTCCACAGCAGAGTGACACAACCTTCTGCCTGACCTTCCAGAGCAGCAGTGATGTCTCTTCAGGGAAGGGAAGTCAAGATCTCAGTAAGTTTGCAGATAACAGCAAACTGGGTGGGAGTGTCGATCTGCTCGAGGGCAAGAGGGTTCTGCAGAGGGACCTGAACAGATTGGATTGATGGACTACATCCAACTGTATGAGGTTCAGCAAGGCCAAGTGCCGGGTCCGGCACATTGGTCACAACAACCCTATGCAATGCTACAGGCTTGGGGAAGAGTGGTTGAAGAGCTGCCTGGCAGAAAAGGACCTGGGGGTATTGTTTGACAGACAGCTGAATATGAGCCAGCAGCGTGCCCAGGTGGCCAAGAGGGCCAACAGCATCCTGGCTTGTATCAGGAATAGTGTGACCAGCAGGACCAGGGAAGTTATCCTTCCCCTTTACCTGGGCACCGGTGAGGCCGCGCCTTGAATACTGTGTTCAGTTCTAGGCTCCTCACTACAGGAAAGATGTTGCGTTGCTGGAGCCTGTCCAGAGAAGGGCAACAAAGCTGGCTAGGGGTCTGGAGCATGAGTCTTAACAGCAGCAGCTGAGGGAACAGGGGTTATTCAGACTGGAGAAAAGAAGGCTGAGGGGAAACCTTATCACCCTCTAGCAAAACGCAACAATGAAAGGTAACTTTATAGTGTATCTAACAAAAAAAAACCCCACTTCTTTTCTCTCCACTTAAAGTTTGATAAAACATCATTCAGTCATGGAAAATGATGAAACAGCTCAGCAGTCAGCTATTTTGTTGATGTTTTATTTCTCAGAGTAGTAGTGATAACAAGATTCTAAATCACATCTGGAAAGAAAATTTTTTGTTTGAGTGGATATGTCTCAAAGGATTTTTTTAATTTTGCAGAACTATATACTTTGAGGGAAAAAAGTAGTTGGAAAATGAGTCAACAAAATTCTGGGGTTTATTTTTTCTACAAAATTACACCCAGTACTGTCAATAACTGTCCTAAAGGACAAAAGATGATGGTATAGAAGTGGAAGAAAGTTCATTTGTTCAAGTTGAAGAATATAATTTAAGTGACTTTACTGCATGTTATATCACAAAAATTATATGCAATAAAAATATCAGGGAATACTGTCCAAATACTTCCAAGACAATGTGATAAATATTGTATTACAGGGAAGATCATATTTATTTTAAAATATGAAAATATTATATTCCATAGCATTATTTATATTCATGTATTCTAGAGGCATGTAAATCTTCCAAAATATTTCAAGGTATATAAGTTTCTTCAAAGCTATAAAACCATGTCCTTTTATCTTATAACTGTGCAGTTAGATTTCAGAGAAGCAGCAGTAAAAATTCAAAGAATCTGTAATATGTGAAAAAGTAACTGTGCTTTAAAATAAATATATATTCAGTGTGCCCAGATGGCCAGTAGCATCCTGGCTTGTATCAGAAATAGTGTGGTGTGGACAGCAGGAGTAGGGAAGTGATTGTCCCCCTGTGCTCAGAACTGGTGAGGCCACTGCAAGAAAGATGTTGCATTGCTGGAACAGGTCCAAAGAAGAGCAACAAAGCTGGTGAAGGGTCTGGAGCACAAGTCTTATGAGGAGTAGCTGAGGGAACTGGGGTTGTTTAGCCTGGAGAAGAGGAGGCTGAAGGGAGGAGACCTTATTGCATTCTACAACTATCTGAAAGCAAATTGTAGAGAGGTGAGTGTTGGTCTCTTCTCCCTGGTAACGGACAATAGGAAGAGGGAAAATGGCCTCAAG
>BOSO01041096.1:0-34490 GCA_018403395.1 Gorsachius goisagi | reverse complement strand
AATACGTTATCACAGAGGCACTTCCACCGTCACTGATTGCCTTGGCCTTGGTCAGCAGCAGACACAGGGAAAACTTCTAGCAGCTTCTCACAGAAGCCACCCCTGTAGCCCCCCCACTACCAAAACCTTGCTACACAAACCCAGTAACAAAATTGAGAGAGATCATGCAGAGCCATGTGGCAACAGCCCCTTTGGAAAATCATCTGTAAGAAGGTCACGGCAGAGGGTTGTTTGCAAGGTCTCTCTGCACACACAGTAACTTGGCAAAGCGATCTGTAAATCTTCATTGCCCTCTCAGACTTCAACTCTGATGCTGGTCCTTGTCTGGGACTGGGAGATATAATTTTGATGGCCCAACAGGTAGGGAACTGTTTATCCAAAATGGGTAATATCATGACTGTTTCTGGGAACAAAGGCTTGAGACTGCAAATGCAAAGATGTGTTTTTCCTAAGCTTTTAACTCTGAAAACTGCTGAAACAGAAACACCTCTCCAATTTCACAGTTTGGATCAGAAGCAAAGAATTGAAGGCAATGTGTTCTCTTAAAGCTAATCTGTATCATACACCACAGGGCAGGATCTCAGACACACTGATTAGCTAAATAGCGCATACAGAGGAAAATACAAGCTATCTGGACAGGGATAAACTGCAGAGCCATATGACAAATTGTTCTCCTTTACTTTAGTTCCACCAATTCATCTTCAAGAGAATTTATTCTGAAAATAAATCAACCTGCCAGCGAAGTATTTCCTTTTCTTCCTATAAACATCACTCCCTCCCATCTAATGTACTGTAGTTCACCTGGCTGGTTAATTACATGGCTTTTTTTCAGATAAATTTATATCACTGTTCTGCTATCCCAACGCTTAGGGAAGAGGTGCTATCATTTTCAAGACATAACACTAACATGATCAGCTGCATACAAACTCCTGAACTAGTCAGGTCAGCTCCTCCCATTCTGATTTTTTTAAAACTCAAGGAAATCTCACAGTGGACCTACCAAATTTTCTAACACAAAATTTATTAATGAAATATTGTCTTGTCTCTTCACATACTGGAACAACTGTTGCATTGACAAGCACTCCAGATCACATGTTGCTCTGGACTGTGTCTGTTGAGGTGCTTCCGAAAGAAGCCTTTTAAATTAGATTTTATGAGAGTGGGGTCTGTCAAATGTGTGGCCACCTTTGGCAAACACAACATTTGGAAAAAAAACCCCAATTTTAATCTGATGAAACCAGACTCTCCTTGTAGGTATTATGTGTCTGAAAAATCTACGATAAGGTTAATATGCTTTGTCACTTATTTGGCTTCACTTCTCTGCTACGGGCAAGGCCTGTGGTTTTATACAATCCTGTTTGTGTGTAAATAAATGCCCTTTTAATTTGCCATGATTTCGAGTATTTTGTTTTGTAGTTATAAATAATTAACATACCTTTTAAGATTTTTTTACTCTGTTTTACCTTGCGGGGCATACTTTCTCTTCTACGCACATGTGTAACCTCCAATAGCAATAATGAAGTATGTCCCCAGGGGAGACGATTTCCCTAAAAACCTTTAAAATGTAAATCTATGCACCATTCTTGCCAACATGTATGCTCCAGTAAGTGAAACTAATATTCTGCACTTGCCAGCATAATAATCAAAAAATTGAATAAATTCCAAGCTCCAAAGTTAAGAGAAAGTTCCTAATTTTAACTCTGCATAACAACATGCATGGTGTTACCTCCAACTGTGTAGTCACTTCTTGCCATCTGACTTTTGAAGCGCAACTTTTATGTTGAGGTGTTGGGGGAGAAGAGTGCTATATTTAATTTGACTGTATGTTTCTGCTGGTCGAAATTCTAGAAAATGTAGTACAGAAGCATTGTATTCTAAAGAACTCCACAAAAAAGAAGAAGAAAGATGGTGATCCAGCCTTATTTGGATAGATAAGGATAGAATGCATAACCACATACTTAATATATTTAGGCTAGCAGCTATAGCAATTAGGATCATAGTTACCTTTGATCTCAGATTGGTTTTCTACAGCTTAATTCCACTTAATGCAATGGATTACTCTTGGTTTACACATCTGGGAATAAAATTTGATCTATAATAATTATTACAATTTTCTAATGAGGAAGATTGTTATTAGTTGTCTTTAACCTAAAATCTGAGTAAATGCTCTGCTGAAAAGTGTATTGTGTCTACATACGTGTAAGTACACATTAATACATGTTAACAAAATGATGCTGTAATATTGAAGAGTAACTTATAAAAGCAGAAATGTATTAAATTTTTAATTAAGGTAGTGCTTATGAAAAGGGTTTATTGGTCTCTTTTTATGTTTTATTCTAAGTTCAGAGATGGAATTTTTCAAGCAAAAATATAAAATACAGAAATATTTTGAGTCCTTCCTCTCAGAATTCTTCTAGGTCCTTAAAATACATATTCTACCCATTCTGCAGTGGGGCATGCAATACCAATGCCCATACCAAAATATCATACCCAGAGTGATGAAACTAAATAATTACTGTTGTGAATGCATCTTTTTCGTTAGGCAATGAATTGACTTGTGCCATAAATGTTGTCAATTGTGTTTCATAGGCCACATCCTGCTCACAGGGAAGTCAATGTTTGTGACTCAGATTGGGCAGGATCAGACTCTCATTTCATCTGCTAGATCCTGTTCCCATTACTATTTTAAAAGACTGAGTTCCCAACAGTGGTCTGATGAATGACTCAATGGACACACAGCCTGTTATTTCTGTAAGGACATTTTTTTTTTTTGAGTTTACTTCTTCTTCATGTTTTCTGATAAAGCTAAGCAGTACATCATTAATATTAATCGCTGCTATTTTACCAGCAGTAAGTAAATCAGGAAGGCAGACATGCAATATTGATACTTCTACCATGAGTATATTATAAATTGGCCTGAGAAATGGAGATTATTGGAGATTAATACTAGAGACATTTTTTTTTATTTTATTTTATTTTTAGTTCCCCTTCATCTTCTCCTTAAAAGTCCTTTCTAACAGAATATTATATTATGGATTTTGTGGTCATAATGTTCTTGTGAAGAAAACTTACATTTAAAACAAAACACTTGAAGTTTTTATGTAAAATCACATGGATAAACCTATGTAGATCTATCAATTACTTTTTTTTAGTTTGTAAACAGATTTAGACTTGAAATAAAAAGCAGATTCTCTTTCCTCACGTTTTAAGGACAACATCTCTCAAGATTACACAACACTAATGGCTACACTACTTACGCTAATGAAGCCATGACAGAATTTAAACATTGTGTGCCACTGTATGTCATCCAGTCCACCCTGGGGAACCATTAATACTTTGAGACCCTCTTTTTCTGGGAAAGGGGCTGGAGAGGCAACATGGTTTCCTCATTGTGGAATCAGTGAAATTACTATCTTTTTGCCCCACTTTATAACACAGAAGAAATGAGTATATACTAATTGCTGATGTCTTTCTAGTTACCTTTCTAAACCTATTAGCAGGTTTAACCACAAGACCACTAGTCTACACCAACCCCTAACAGTTTGCTTTGTTATTTTGCTAGAACTATGTCTGCGTGACTCTTCATCGGAGTCATCAGCTACTGTACACCGGAGCTCATTATGTTACTGTGATGCAAATTCCTGGTACAGATGTGTTGTATGTTTACTGAGAGGGGTAGGTTTGTGGGTTCAGCTATATTAGCATAATTATACCCATGCAAATACTTTTAATACAGGCAAAGCCTAAGGTAGCATGATGTTTTGAACTTCAGTAGGTATAATCTACTTAATATATACTTCAAGGGACTTGACAAAACCTAAATGTAATTGAAAGTGCAATTCTACTTGAGAATAGCAGTTTGCACGTTAAAAAATCACCTGAAAGGTATATCCCATACAAACACAAGTTGCGCTGGGAAGAACTGTTACACAGCTGATGTTGTTACATACCAGGAGTAAAGTACCATTGCACCTAATTTTGGCTTGTTTTTAGCTCCAAATAAACTTCGTAGATTCACTGCATTTTATTTTGGCGGGATGCCATGGTTAAAGCCCGTGCAACAGCAAAACTAACAATAGCTGTCTGAGTTTGCACTTATCTACTGTGGCTTATTTATTGAACAATGATACATGCAGACAAATTGTACCACTTATTTTTAAGATTTCATTCTGGATTCAATAAAGGCTCATGTAACACAGAAAGCCGGTGGGACAGCTTATAGAGCATTCAATGTCCTAGCTATAGCAAACAGAGCGTCTATATCTGATTTTAAAAAGCAATATACTCACCAGCACACACTGGATTGTACAACATAACCTATGAATTAAATCTTGCAAATAATTTTTTCTTAGTTAAGCAGTGGAAGAATGATTGTTTAACAGGTGTAATTACACGTGTATTTTAATATACAGCAAAGGAAAAGGTAGCTAATCATTTGGAGTTCTTCAATCTGCCAGTGGTAATAAGCCACAGAAATATTGTTTGGAGAATCAACTTTTTTCAGAAGTTAATCTTGCAAATTAAAAAAAAAATAAAAATCCATGCAATGTGCTAAGAGCTGTGTTTCTTAAAGTTCACATGATGAATGTTCTGCTTGGGAAAGTGTTTGTACCGGGATCGCATTTATTGATCCTCTCTCAAAAAAATAGGGCACTATTCCAATCTATCTCCAAAAGAATAACTTTCTTTAGATTGTTTGTGGGACAAAAAACCCACTCCAAACAACTACCGCTTGAATATGATGACACTTACAGTTAAAATCCATTTGGAGAAAAAAACCAAACCAAATCAGAAGGCAAGCAGATGAAGAACACGCCGAGCCTTCTGCAGAGCCAGGGCCGACGTGCCCTGCAGAACAGCCCGGATTCCTTTCCCTGTGCAGGGTGTTATCTCAACGGAGCTGCCCGAGCCCATCTACAACTAAGAATTACCTCCTGGCAAGGAAAAGGGGAGATCGTGATCCTGACAGCGTTTGCTAGGTGGAAGCAAAGTTAACAACAGTAAAATACTTCCACTTTTTGCAGAAGATACTTTTTTGGTGGTCATTGCAAACACTCCTGCGTTATGTGCTTCATTCTTACGATGCATATACATACGTGAAAGGTACACAGCATCTTCTTTACTCTTGGTTAAGACACTAATCAGCTGTTGCTTAGGGGGAAAAATCCTTTTGTTCGCCCCAGACCTTATTCATCATTTGGTCTAACTTCACCATGGGTTGTTTGCTGGTTTATTTATTTATTTATTTATTTATTTCATTTTTACTTTATTAACATTTCCAAACATTCCCCGTTTTCTTCCGTTCCAGCCCGGGCTTATCTTGATGAACCAGAAGGGGTAAAGCCGATGGCGAGCGGGGCAGCACGGGGCCGCCGCTCCGCCGACCGCAGGGCCAGGCCGGCCGGAGGCAGCCCGGCTCCAGCTGGAAGAGGCAGGGGTGAGCGTGCCGGTGCCGCCGCCGCGTTCATTCCCGGGGCAAACCCCCAGCCCGGGAACCCGGGGAGGGAAAACCGGGGCAGCCCCGCTCCCCCGCCTCACCCCCGGCACGGCGTGCCCCCTTGCCGCTCGGCCCCGTCCGCCGCCTCGCCTGCAGCCGCGGGAACTCCGCTGGAAGGGCCGCAGCGTGGCGCGCCAGGGAGGGAGCGGGCCGGGACGCCCCCAAACCTGCCCCCCCAGTCCCCCTGAGACCGCCGCCCCCCGTCGCCGGGATGCGGCCGCGGTCCCGCTCCGCGCTGCTGGCGCCGCCCGAGCCAGCCCCGTGGGGCGCCGCGCCCGGAGACCCGCCGCCGCGGCGGCGGGGAGGGAGGGGGGGCGCGGCGGGCTGGGGCCGGGCCGGGCCGGGGGGCGGCGGCGGGCAGGATTAGGTTTCAGGCCGCCGGGGCGTGCCTGAGCGCGCTTCCCCCACGGCGCGGCTCGGCGCCGTTACTTGGGGGCGGGAAGGGCGAAGGCGGGGAGCGGGGCCGGGCCGCGGGGCCCGCCGAGCCGCCGGGGTAAGCGGGGCGCCGGGCCGGGCGGCGGGGAGCGGGGTGAGCCCGCCTGTGTCGTCCGCCGGGGATACGGGGAGGGGCCCGCCGCGTCGCTGGAGTTTTGAGCGGCCTTTTAAAACGTATTTATCTCGCGAAGTCTTATTGACTGCTGTTCCGCCGGATCGGCCGGGGCCCGGGGGAGGGGGGCGGCTGCAGGAGGGGAGAGGCGGTGGAGCCGCGGGGGGGCCGAGCCTGTTGCTCTCCCCCCGCCCCGGGCCGAGCTGTCCGCGGGCGGCGGGGAGCAGCGCTCGGGGCCGGGCCGGGCCGCGGCTCCGGCCTGCGGCGGGCGGGCGGTCCTCGGGCTCGGGCGGCCGGGCGCGGAGCCGTCCTCGCGTAAACAAAAGCCGAGCCTCCCCCGGCTGCCGCAGGGCGCTCCGCTCGCCTCCTCCTCCCTCTGCCCTCCCTCCCCCCCACCCCCTTTTCTTTTTTAACCCCAGCGGGAGCGCCTCACACCGGGGAGGTCTCCTGACCTGCTGCCGCCACAGACCTGCGGGCGGCCGCGGTCCGGGGCGGGCTCCTGGGCGCAGCTGCCCCTGCCCGGCGCTTGCGGTCTGCGGCGTTGAGACCCGCTCGGAGCCGAAACCGGCCCGGAGGCCCGGGCGCGGCCGGCGGGTTCCGCTGCGGCGGGTGTGCGGGCCCCTAGCGGAGCAGCGGCGGCGAGTGCCCGGGTGCCCGTGGGGGTACCTGTTGCCGTGCGGGCGTGGGCGCTTCCCGCAGGCCCGGGCCCCGGCGCAGGTCTTTGGCACCCCCCCCGGGGTCTGCATCTAAACGTGGCCGTTTTGGCAGAGTGGAAGTAGAGAGGCGAGGCGCGCGCGTCTGTTGTGCCCTTTGAGGGGTCTGGTTGTGCAGAGGAAAGGGTCTGCTTTTTGGGATGCTTTGTTTCTCGTGTGGCGTTCCCCCCTGGCTTCCAGTCCCTCCCTGCGTTACTGGGAAGTCATAGGAAGAAGGGAAGTAAAAGAAAAACTCACAAAGCCGACCTGTTTGAGCTCTTTGTACCTCATTTAGCAGATGTGATTTACCATTTGGCTGAACAATGTTGTATTCTTTTTTTTTTCCTTTCCTTTTGTTTTTATAGACACTGCCTCATCCCTTTATATTTTTGCTTCTTAACACTTGCAGAAGGTTTGTTAGTATAAGCTATTGAACAGAACGCTGCCCTTGATGCTAGAAAGGGTAAGCAGGCGTCTTGCCGGAGCAGAGCAGTGATTTACCAAAGGGTCTGGATTCGGCCGTTGCAGAGGTCTGTTGTGTAATGCCTTTGGTTTCCATATCAGCACTGCATTTTCCAAGATACCAGCAACTCTTTGAGAGGGAAGAATCTAAACTGGAAAAGGAGAAAGCGGTAAATTAATTTTGGGACTTGCTATTGGATGCTCCTGTGGAAATGAAAAGCAATGTAACATTAGAAGGAAAGAATGCAGAATGAAAGTATCTAAGGACATATACACCTTAACTGGCAACATTTTTTATGACAGAGGACATCACCTTTTTTTTTTTTTCCTTTTTGAAATTGTCATCCATTTTTAGCATTTTTTTATCTCCTTGTGTCTTGTTAACCGTAACACGCATGCAACATTTGCTGATTAGCACTGGTGTTTCTAAGGCTTCCTTTGTGCTTTCAGGAAGCTTTTTCATCAGGAACTGGATACATTCTCCCCTTTCTTCTGCACAAAAGTGCACTAGGAAAGTTAGATCAGTATCAGCGCTAGGGAGAAGGGAACTGCACTACTTACATACTAATGGATGATCTTTATATTCCATCTGGCTCTGTGTCTGTGAATTCTTCAGAGAGGAATGCCATACAACTTCTCAGTCATGCAGATCACTGTAAATGGTTTTGCTTTAATAGATAACACTTTACTCAGTGTATTGAGAACCATTATGAAGACCTTTTAAATCATCTGCTCCATGTTTAGTGTAAGAAAATTTAAAATTCTGTGGAGCGTACCCAGTAAATTTTCTAACTGGCATTATATTTGAGCACCCTGCTGAAGCAGTTTAAGCCAATACAGTGCCATGCTGGCAGTATACTGCGTCATCATTGGTAAGGACAGTTTTGTTTCACTGTGGGCATTCCCACCAAGTCAGTCTATCACTACACCATTTTTGCCTAGGCGGTACTGGAGTATTCCTTTCGTAGGCTTTTCAGACCCTATCCTCGCATCTGAGACATGGTAGTCCTGTTGCAATGCTGTAATGTTCTTCTGTGTTACCTGCCCTTTATTGTCGTGGTATACAAGGAGAAGTTTGTGTTCTCAGTTTGTAAGGAGAATGGTGACTCTTAGTTGAAGCTTACCGGCAAGCGTTCAGTGGGGCTTCTTATTTACTCATTTATGTATGCTGTTGTCACATCTGTGAAGAATCCAGTGCACATTAAGAGGTGTAACTGTTGTAGGAACTACATTTCGTCAGGTTTAAATGAGTTTAATGAATATGGTAATCAATTATCTATGCTGAAAACATAAAATAGGCAATATTAACCATGCCTGGGTTTCATATATTAATTCAGTATATGTAGTGTTGCATATATTCTGCATATACTAAAAATTTGCTTTTCAGTTTCTGAATCCTGTATTTCAAAAGTTGGAAGAAAATTATTCCAGTTAATCTCAATTTAATATATTTACTGAAAGATTTATTATTTTTTTTTTTTGTAAACAGGTGATCTGTTAGTTTCCTGAACTGGAAAAAAACAACCCACCTGAAAAATTTCCCCTACTATGTTACTGATTTTACAATACTCCTTACAAATTACTTTTGAATACCGTGTATGTCACACGTTTAGCAGTAGGTGAAAGCATTAAGTATAGCTTAGGCCCATTTTCTTCATTGCAGTTGTAACTTGCACATCAGCTAGCATGTATACATTATGCTCATGTTAGGTCTCCTTACAGTGTAACAGAACATTATTAAACACAGTGAACAGATTCCTCGTTCATCCAAAAGCATTGTAAGTTTCCTTAGTACATTATGGTGATGTGTATAGAAGCTTAAAAATAATTTAATGTTCAAAATTCTGTTTTCATAATTGCTTCAAAATACATAATGCTGTTTAGCTCTATCACAGTACTTTCTCTGACATACAGAGCCACTACTATCATCTTTTTACATCTTTTTGATGCATTCACTGTTGTGCTAAATCTCAAGAGGCTAGTAACGTCACTTCTCGGACAAAACTGCTTATAGTCTTAATACAGACTGTGTGTTAGTTTCTGAATTGCCTTTTTCTTTGTGCTTTGAATGTTTCACAACAGTTTTCATTAGCATAGCTTTTAAATGTAAATTTCAGGCTTCTCACGGTTGCCTGTTACATTCTAGGTAGTCAGTGGAAATCTGCTTTGTTCCTTGTGGAAAAGTGCATGTTAATTTTGCTTGCATTAGATCCTTAATTTTAATCGGTTCTCTCTTCCGTCTCCCAGAAGCGTGCAGTCCAGGGTCTCTGGGCTGATGAAACCAAGTGGTTAATGTTAATTTGGCAAGCTTATGTCCTGCAAGTAAAATGGTAGGCTAGCCTTTTCTCTCTTTCTTCCTTTCTGCTTTTTGTTTTTGTATATCCTCCTTTCCCTCGTGGTCACTGCTCTCCCGCCATTTACTTCCACACCCTTTCACTGCATGCTCAAGTATGTGTATTTCTTTAATTACGAGCAGTGAAGGCTGTACCAGTCAAGCTACAGTTGTCAAGTCCTTGTAATATTGCTTGTAATCCTAGAAAATGCTGTATGCAACAACAAAATTGCCTTTGTGACAGTGGAAGAATACATAGAAAAAGCATGAGATCTTTCAATATACCGTGAATAGTTTCTGCTGCCTTTATATTGACAAAGACTCCCCCCAGGGAGTCTGGGAATCACCTTGATTTTCTTCCCGGGGATGGTAGCCAGCATGCGGGAGGTAACTGGACAAAATGGAAGAGCTCCTGGAAACTGCATGCAAAGCAGAAGGTTTAGCAGTAATTCGTGTCTTCCACTTAACATGTGGTTTGGTTTCCATTCCCGTGCCACATGGTGCTAACATGACATGCCTGTTTGAGAGATAGCCAGAAAGTAGGGGAGGAAAATGCTATGGGATAAAAATCAAGTACAAAGGGGTATCTCTAGCCCAGCCAAATCCAGGCCCAGGTGTTGAAATTTAGATTGAAATACTCTTTTTAGCAGCTATAAAATGCACATTGTGATTACTGTGCTGCTTAATTGAAACAGATTTAGTTTTAATTTCAAGCAACTCCTAGCCAAAGTTTGGGCCTAGAGATCACTCTTGAGATACGCATTTCCTCTGTACCCTCAGAGCACTTCCAAGTAATGCAGGAGCTACAGGGCAAAGCCTATTACTGTGTGTTCTATCTTTGGCATTGCATATTTGCTAATCCAGTGCTACAAGCGTTAGTTTCCAGGGTATTATCTGAAATGGCTTTGTGAAATGGTAGATGGAGTATCTGCCAGTGAAACAGAGTTAAATTTCCTTGTAGGCGCTGCATGATCAGGTGCGAAAGAGTAGTCATTGGAAGTGGGTCATCTTTCCCTTTTTGTGAATCTTTTGGCTGTTTAGCTAAAGTGGCTTGTGTGGTTGCAGTGGAAAGGAGGTGATCAACATAAATTTCATGTCTGCTTTTTAAAATTCTGACACCTGTGGATTTTAGTGGTTTAGGAGTGGGCACAAAGAAACCAGAGCTGCAGCATCCCAACTCTTTTCTGGCAACTGGCCTTACAGAAGAAGGTCAGCATAAAGAGTAGAGAAATGTGTATATAACATATTTTTGTTTCTTAGCGTGGGAAGAACCAAATTTCAGAAGTGCAAGTTTGAAAGGGATCATCTTTAACTTTTGTGCATGCTTAGTAGAAGATGGCATTTTTCTCACCATGTTGCTGTCTAAAGTTACTACTTTCCTCTTATAAAACAGGAGGAAAAGGAGAAGGTGCTTTTTTTTTTTTTTTAAGCTACATCTTTCAGGTACCTGTGACTTTAAAAACTTGAAAGTGAATTTAGCTTGCTATTTGTTTAACAGTATTTCTTCAAGTTGCCAATAAAAAGGTCTAACTCAGTCAGTCTGTGTTCTTATTACTGTGAAGAGATTAATGAACTTCAGCACTGAAATACAAAAATAGTTAAATCTACTTTGAGCTAAGCTAGTAAGCTCTTTGAGGCATGAACAGTACTTGTATCATGTATAGAAGGTCTGCTTTTGGCTTCAGACTCCTGTGATACAGACTGCCAGGAGTATGAAAAATGAAGAGACTCAGAACTAAATTTCCCATTTGTGCACCTGGAAGTCTGTGATAGCGTTATAAAAAATTTTCACTATAGCAAATGGTAGTCTTACGCCTTTCTACAAATAGTAGTGCATGCCTCCATACTTCTCCTCAGCATATTGTTGTTAAAATACCTAAAAGCAAGTTGGTTTAAAGGCCAGGGTTTGCAGCTGTAGTGGGTGTGGGTGGTTGTGGTCATGTCCCTGGGGTGCATTTTGGACAGATGTGTGCTTGCATCCCCTGTGCTTTGGCTATGTTAATGTGCCACTAAGCTGGTGCTGACAGATCCCACTTGTTAGCATGGATGTGGCACAGCAGGAGCATAGTCACGTGGCTCTTCGCCATTTCAGAGCACGGGAGCGAACGGGGGTCATCTTGGACTGCGACATGTAGAAATGCTGGTGTGCCTCAACGCATTGCTTCTGCGTCAGAGGAAGCGTCCTGAAGAAAAACATCCTGACGGCTGCTTTGGTCTTGCTCCTGCTTAGTGCTGCAATCCGCAAAAGCATTAAGCTGGTCAGCTGAGGAGGGATTCCCCACAAATATAAACACAAAATAAGGAGAATTAAACTGAGAGTTAAAAATGGATTTGTTGATGCTAAGATAGCTCTGGAGCAGTATTCCTACCTCTAAAGCGTGAGGTAAATAGAGAGTATATCATGAGTGTCTCAGCAGAGCTAAGGACTTCTTTTCATTGCAAATTAGATAGGATCATCTCCATCTGTAGAGTATGTTTAGGACTTGTGTCTGTTTTTAGCAAGTTTCCATTATAAATCAGGAGTTCATACTGCTGGGATTGCTTGAACACAGTGGAGACCTTGTCCATTCTGTCAGTTGCAAAACATGCCTTTCACAGCATACCAAGAATGGCATTTTAGGCAAGTTCAGTCATAATATAAAGCAATATCCAGCCACTCCAAAAGATAGGGATTTTTTACAGCTGCATCTCTACTCGAAGTTCTCAGGGAGCTAACACAGAAGAATTGTAACCCTGTGTTTTTCCTGATTAGTTTCCTCAGAAGATGAGAGTTGAACATGTGATGCTATGTGCTTGTGCATACAGTACTGTGATAAACAGGATCATGACCCTGAAATGACTGAAAAATACTTCACATCTTTGTTTGCACAGTTCTCTGGTTGCATCCACAGTGCAGCCCCGAGAGTAGCTGTAGAGGAAGAACTGGGATGGTGAAACAGGAAAGAAGTACTTTGGTTGGCATTGCCGCTGAGAAAACCACCTGTGAACATGACATAAATGCCTCTATTAAATAAATAGGGGCTCTGAATAGAGGAAATGATAGTAGTTTGTTAATCTAGAAGGAAAAACTATGAGTGATTAAGATTTGGGGAAGCCAGCTTCCTTCATAATGTTTAAATAATCTCATCCAGCCCTTCCCATGTAAAATAGACTTTTTTTTTTTTTGGTCCTGTTTTTGTAGAGTGAGATGAAAACACAAGGTGTTTGATTTGGTTTTCAGATCTGGTAATCACATGCTGGGATTTGCCTTGCTAAGTGAGAAAATGAATCCATAAAGGCTTGTTTTTCTTTACTACTGATATGTGTAATTTGGATCATGGAATAAGGCTACTTTGACAAAGTCAGATTCAAAGGATTTCAGTGTCTGTCTCTAAGTGGTACATTGTCATAAAAAGGATCATCAGCGATTCTATACCAATGTATTGGCAAATTCAGATGGAGTAAAATACACTGATACAATGCCTCAGGCATATAGGAACTAGGGAAGTCTTGGCAACGGAACTTGAAACCCTTTTAAACCCAATTTGATTTGGGTTTTCTGCACAAACTGCACATAATGTAGGCTTGTCAAATTGTTCATCCCCACTTGTGTTCCTTCAAAGTGAGTCTATGTTAACAGCTGTTTTCTTGCGTTTATTGTGAGGATCGATTCATGCTTGTCCTGCTCAGGTTCTATAGCTAATGGTCCTGCTGAATTTTAGTTGGGCTGTCTTACCCTACTTTTCTCCAAAGTTTCAAGAAAAAAATTGTTCTTCCTGGGTGCTTAGAGATCAGAGCTCTCTGCCTATTGGTAAGCTCACCAGATTCAAGTTGGGGTGCCATACTGAAGTGCTTTCCTATTGTCGAGAAAACAAAGGCACCATTGTGAAAGATAGGATGACAAAATGCACAGCTCAGTTCATACACCTGCAGTGATACTTGAACTCCTCACTTCATCTCAGCTATCCATCTCCATCAAACATACTCTGTCACTAGAAATTTGTGAGCAATTGCTGACATGCTGTTGAAAAGAAAAACAACCTCCAAGACCCAAAAGCAACAAAAAAAAATAAACAAAGCAATTTCAGAATCTCTTCCTCACAATGTAGAATTTCCTGCCTGAACGCCCAAATTGGTAAAAACCCAGCTGTCATCTGGAGCTGAGTCTCAATTCCAGGAGGTGTTAATAGTGGAGGCTGTAGCGTGAGAGTCCTGCAAACCTGTGTAGCGTGAAGACTTTGTGACTTCTGTGACTTTCCTTTTTAAAAGGTGACTTTAAAAAATGTGCTATGGCTCATGCACCTGAAATGTCAACACAGAGCCTGAAAACTGATCCCCCAGGGAATGTTTTTTATGAATCATTGAAAAAGAGAGCAATGAAACTGTGTAAAGTTTCAGTGACAGCTATGATTCATAGCTTCTGATTAAAGCAATGCAGGACATGTGCAATGCAGACGGCAGCTTTGATATGGAAATGCAAAAATATTACAAAGTATATTCCTAAAAGCAATTTTCAGGCAGGTTTTAAGCTCCAAAGTGACTCAGAATACGTTCACCTCTGAGGTTATTTTAATTATCCAAGGAGATACGGTTTTTGTGGATTGTTATTTTGCGGGGCTGTTTCTTGTTTTCAGAAGTCAAGCTTTTTTCTTCTTCAGAGCTTAGTGCTTCTATAAATGTCACCCTTTTCCCTTTCTGTTATTTTTCAGGGAAATACTGTATTTCCTGCCTTTTACCTATATTGGAATAGAAGCTGAGAAGCAGAAAACATGCTGGAAACAATTGGTAATCTTTTTTTTATTTGTATCACTGTATTTTTGTGGGCAAATCAAGTGTGCATGATAGATTTAGGACATTGGTATGTAGTGCTGAGAGAGATTTTATTAAAAAAATCTACTGTGCTTAAAAATACATGATGTATTTGGGTTTTTGTATCTTGTATTTGCAAACAAAAGGTTTCTTTTTCATTTTGTTTAGTGTATTTCATTTTTAGCCTGTTTTCTTGATTTCACTCTTTTGCTCTTTACTAGAATTAAAAAAGTTTGTATGAAAAAGGCAAATGTTTTCCATTATGGCTATTTTTGTCACTATTTACAGTGGTCTATAGCCACAGTTCCTGTAACCAAATTTTAATGAAGGCTCTTTCACTTTTGTAACCTATTTCTTGATGGACAAAAACGTAATTTTTGTTGGCTTCTGGTTTGGGCTCTGCCTCTGACTTCCCGATTTATTAGACACGTTTGGGCTGGGTTTTTAGTTCAGAACTGAACCACTCAAGTCATCTGTCGTTTGAACAGTAAGGAGGGATACATTTAAACCTGTTACCTGCTTGTATATGGCTGTTTCTAAACTGTTACTGACTAGGAATTATTATCACTACAGATACCCATCGGGCCCTCCAGGCCATGGAACGCTTACAGGCAAAACTCCGGGATCGAGGTGACATTGCCAACGAGGAGAAACTCAGCTTATTAAAATCAGTGCTGCAGAGTCCGCTCTTTAACCAAATTCTCAACCTTCAGACTTCTGTTCAACAGCTGAGAGATCAGGTAGGAAAAGCAGCCTCCCAGGCGCAAGAGAAAAAATTGCTGAGAAGGTGCAAAAATGTGTGTGTCTCTGCCTGTTGAAAAGTGAAAACAAATGGCCTAAACCAAACATCTGATCCAAAGCTCGTGGGAACTGAGGGGGACATATCTGTGGACTTTTCTCGGCTTTGTTGAGGCCCATAGTTTATGTACGGTTTTCTTATAAATATGCTTGTTACTTACGATGTGCAGGGTAGGGAAATGGTGATGCTGGTTGGGGAGTTAACATAAAGCTTTCTTGTCTCTGTCTTTCAAAAGGAAATGTTTTGTATGAGGTCTTAGGATTTTTTTCCTAGGAGCCTTTTATTGTGCTTTTGTGTCTTACCCTGCTAAAATGAGAGTATGTAAGGGAAGCTGTGGAATGTTGACTTCAGAAGGACATGGAGATCTATTTTTTTAATATAGGAAGAAAAAATCAAAGAGAAGCAAGAGCTCCTACCTCCTTTTTCCTTGCTCAGCGTTTTAAGTAAAACTATTACTTTTCTGTGTGTCTTCGATGAGGATGAGAAAAGGGGCAGCAACTTGGGCTATATTGGCTTGATTATTTATTACTATAATCTAATTTCCTTGTCAGCAGAATAAGAACTTAAAGAATATAAAAAGTAGTTTAGTAACTGAATTAGGACTAAACTGTGTATCTGGCTTTGCAAACAGTTGTTCCCATTGACTCCTGCAAGGTAGGCAGCTCTGTGGCAGGTATGCAGAAATGCCGAAGTGGGAGGATGCAGCCCCTGCACACTGAGCTTATCGTCAGCATGGAGCTGCGTCTGGTCTCTGACCGGATGATGGCTGGTGAGGAGGCCTCACGATGTTGATGCTACTCCAGCTGTGTAGCAGAAAAGCACAATCTGGCCCTTTATTGCTGCTTGTGGATCATCTTGATGCTGTTTTGCACAGACAAGGAATAAGGTCGAATGGTGTCTACAGTACTATACGTGACTGTGTCTTTCAGGTTTTGCATGATTGGTATGTAGAGGCTTGATGACATTGGAGTGATTTTTAAAAATCTAGGAAAAAAGGCTGTTCTGAGGGTTTGTTTACTCTGCTATTTGAAAAGGAGAATTTAACAGTGACATCCATAAATTATGCGAATTATGTGGTGATAACTGTGGGAACATGTAGTGAGAAATGAAAATGTGCCTGAGGCATTAATGGGAATTTGGTTAAAAGGCAAGTTAAGTTTTCAATTCCAGACATTAGCTCTGAAGTTAAAGGATGCTTCTCTTTTTAAATACAGTCACCTAATTTAGTAAAACGAAGCAGCTGGTACTAGAGATGTTTAATTTCAGATGTGTATTTTTTAAAAAGCAAATAATAATTTCACCTTCTGCCCTAACCTGCAAGTTTATCTGTGCGGTAACTGTAGTGACCTGTGCATGTTGCATGGTACATACCCAGCCTAGTTGGCAGGGGAGCTACTTGGATATGAACTGCCCCCTGGATATGTGCTTATATGAACACTTGCACTTGTAAATGTGTGTTTCTGGCCATTCTTGGATTTGGGTCAGCTCTTCAGAAAGTATCCCATATTTTCTCTGTAGAATAATTTCTTCCCTACGATAGAACATGAGATTGTCTGTCTCGTCTTTGCTTTAATTAAATATTTACAAAGCATGTTGAAACAGGACAAAGCACAAAATTGTGAAATAGGCAGTCATGTTAAAAAAGTTGTATTTCTTGCCATTTTTCATGTTAAAAAAATTCTATTTCTTGCCATTTTCAAAGGCTCAGTTTTGTTCAAGGACACTCTCTAGTTTTCTTTTTATGGCTTTGAAGGCGCAGTGCTCTTCATCTCTTAAATTACTGGTTGGTGAAAACTGCAAGGCATGTGAATAGTGACTAGGCTTTTCGGCGAAGCCATGCTGGACTAAGGAAGGAGGCCCAGGCACTTGAGTCAGAGCTGTGTTTGAGACTGGACGACAAGTGGTGCTGAGCTGTGCAGTGGCTACATGTTGCAGTCCCTACCCTCTCGAGATGGCTAATCTTCTGTGATGTTTCACCATGAGCTGCACTGAAAGTTGAACAGGGGTCTATTTCTTCTCAAGGTGAAGTGTAAGTGACAGTCTGCTCCTGTGTTTTTAATTAGTTCATGAGATTTTAAAGAGCTACAAGATCATTGCAAAATTCTCAGAAGGCTATTTTTTAGGAAAGCATAGGTTGAAAGAGAGGATTGGAGCAGAGGAGCAATAATGGCAATTTACTTTCTGAGTCAAATTGATTCCTTGCAAGCAGCCCAGCAGAAGTAGGTCACTGAGTGAGACCTACTTGTGGGCCTGTAGTGGCCTCAATAAATCTGAGGGTAGGACATATTCCTGTCTTGAGGCACTGTGTGTCTGGAAGGCATAGAGATGATTGTAAGAGCCTTGTCTTCTGTTTGTGCAGCGAGTCTGGAAAATGAGCTGGCAAATATTGTGAACATCTGTCATGTTTTCCTAGCAAAAAATTAGGATGTAAATATACAGTTTTAGCAGCCAAATATTCCTTGCATTCCACTGAGAGTTACTACCATTTTTTATGGTCTAAGATAGTTGACTTCTTTTTTTTTCCCTACAGATAAATGATCTTTTAAGCACCAAAAGAAGATCTGAAAAAGTGTGTGTTTCTGCATGCGTGGAGGTGTTTCAGATTCGCTGTCCCATTTCCTTAATATGTGTTAATTGGAAATTGATCCCCTTCATTGTTGGTGTGTGTGTAACAAGAGTCTCTTGAGTTTGTATTTGTGTTAAATGCAGTGGTGTGGACTGGGTGGTATGTTGCTTCATCTGGATGTTGGTGAGGCACGATGCTGAAGTTGGCAAATCTAATGCTTTGGTGCTTATTGATAGGTGCTTTAAAGTTTGCTTGTGGGTTTGTTTTTTTTTTCCCTTAAATGAGCAAGCAGGATTTGTTTACACTGCAGATCTGTCGTCGTGAAGTTAAGAACTGGAGTGGGAAAAGTCTAAAGACAGGAAAGGGATGGTTTTTTGAGAATTACTGTCCTGACTTCACTAGTCACTTGAGCTGGGGAGTTCTGAAGGAGCCAGCTTTGTATCCTTATTTTTCAGTGAATGCTTATTTTCTCATGCTGAAGAACAGTGTCATTGCTTGAAGATAAGGGAATGACAGAAAAGAAAAATGGAGATTGTGGTGTTTTGAACTTTTCAATATTTTCTTTGCTCTGTAAAATATTTTAAAGAAAATACTCAGACCGTGCTGGCAGTCCTCTTCCGCTTCTCTTCCTTTCCTTTTTGTCTCTCCTCCTCCCCTCCTCTTCCTGCCTCCACTCCAGTCAGGGCTCTGCCAGAACAAAATACCGTTCCCTTGTCTGGGTTGCATTCCTCGGATTTTTTTTGCTTGTGAGTTTGACCATAGTTTTTCGTTCACAGTGTGGTAGCAGGGAAGAGTCCTCCCACAGCACAGCATGTGCTGGGTTGTATGGGATAGCTGGGCGTCTGCACTAGAGTGGATTTAGGGAAGAAGTGAAGAAACTGTGGAGAAGTGGAGAAAGTGGAGAACTGGAAGAAAGCCTGCGGGGCTGGCAGGGCATCTGGCTTGTGCTTCATCGCTTCCAGTGTGGTCGCTGTTGCAGCCAACCTTTTGCTGCTCAGGACGCTGCCCTGTCTGTGCTTCTTGGGGTCTCCAAGGGCCAGGGCTCAATAGCTGGAGTGCAGAAACACTGAGAACTTGTTATTGTTCAAGTTGAGGACCTAGCAATGCTGATTACATTGCTTCAAATGTTGATGCACTGCAGACATGGCTTGGGTAGCTCCTTTTTTGTTAAAAAAATATTTTGAGTAGCTGCACATAAGCACTGTTTGATTGCATTTAATGTCTGTCTATGCAACTGTAACCTCAGTGTAATCATACTTGGTGGTCTTTGTGAATTTTTCTTTTTGTCTTAGCCAAAGTATGTCCACATTGCAGGTGTTACATACAGCAAGGAGAGGCCAATCAAGGAAAATTAGCATAAGCCAAATTATAAAACAAAGCAATATTCTTTCATACTGTACTTACACAATCAACAGTGCTATAAAGTTACCTCTTGGTGGAATGATGATGATTTTATTACTGGAAAGTAGTGCAATTTATGTTATGAAAAATATTTCATGCAACCACAAGACCACCATCGTTTTAAGATTTCCACCTGTGGTTTATTGCTCCCCCTGGAATGACCTATTATTCTGTGGTTAGCAAGAATATACAGGAGTTGTTCTCAACTTTTACATGCTATAAGCCTGTATTTTGGGGGGACAAGGAAGAGAGTGGTAATCATATTTCTGCTTGTAATTTGTCTGGGTATTCTGAACTTCTACCTTTAGGATCATTATAAATGTCATTATAAAACAAGTATTTTTAAAGTGAGCGCGGTGTTTGTGTTTCAGGAGAGGAGGCATTCTGAAATCTACGTTTTTTGCACACGCACATACACAAAACTTTATTCTGTAAACAGTTTGACATTTTTTTCTTAGAGTTCTGTTTTTTCTGGGAGTTTGACAAATCAGAAGACACTTTATGTGAGGGGTTTGGAAGGCAGGAAGAATGGGAGAGGTCTGTCAGTTCCTGTGTTTGCAGTGATGTCCCAGCTCATAGAAGTGTGCAGGAGGGATGAAACATCAAACTGAGAAGTTGGGCACTACATTGCCAGTTTGAACAGGATTAGGTCTATGAAAACACACAATGTAAAACTAAAATATGAACTGGACTGGTGCTACTTCTGTTCTAGCATAGGGATGTTAGTTTTCTACCAGAGAGAAAAACATAAATCCCTAAGGAGACTGTCATATTTTAACTGAAGAACTCCTTCAAACTTACCTAGAGAAGAAAATGGTAATACTGGGCATGTGTTCAGGTGGAAGTTAATGTGCCTGTCGTGGCTAGCCTGCACTTTGAACGTTACAAACAGTGAAATGAGCTGCCTAAAGCAATACTCTGCTAAGCAGTGCTAGCAATACAGGATGGGCACAGAGCAACTCTGCTCTACAGGTTGTGCTGTATGGGATATTGAGTGTCACAAGAAGTATTTTGGATTCAGAGGAGGCATTTAATACAATGCATAAGGGCAATGTGTTATACTCAGTAAGCTTTCATTTTCAATATGTAGCTCCATTGCTTTTCTTTGCTGTTTGTGCGTACAGGAAAGTGTTTTATTGTATATTAGAGAAGAACAATACCATGATGTAAACACCATTTTTATCATTCATACTGTTCTAAAAATGTCATATCTGTGGCTTGCTTCATCTAATTTTTGTGCATTGCATGAGTTTTCCAGTGTTGCAACTTGCTCCCTACACATTTCTGTGTGAAGGACTGCTCTAGATACAGGAAGGATGTTGACTTTATCCAGAGAGAAGTTTCATAGACTGGGATTGTCTATGTTAGCGATCTGCAAACAATGTGGTAACATGGCAAAAGACTTAAAGTGAAGTTCATGAAGGAGGGTGGAAGGGAAATAGACTGTGGGGTAGGCACAGTAGCAGTTCCTTAGCTACAGTCAGTTTTTGTACCTTAACATCCCATTTCTGTGCATTTTTGCCTGCATGGCTCGCTTTTTGTAAAGCAGAATGCGTTCTAGCTTTCTGTATATAGTCTCAAATTTTGCTCTTAACATTACTGTAGGATTTTCTTCCTTTTCTCTTTTTTGTCTTAAAAGATGACGGCAGACTCCATTCAAAGTGGGGAATTCACGCACAGTTGGGTTTTATAGGACTATTAGTAATACCAGTGACCCTTCCCCTTCTGCCACCCTGAAGGATGCAACCTCAGGAAGGTCCTGCCACATTAAAAGTGTCCCAAGACAGAGTAATGCTGTGCTTAGAATGGTGCTAAATAAAATTGAACTGATTTCATGTATTTGTCTCTAGGTTTAATCATATTGACTGGAGTCATTACCACTCTCAGCTGCTGAACCTTGCCTACTTAGTTTGAGGTTACCACTCCAAAGACTGCACCTAAGAGGTTATGTGAGTTCTCACTAACCTACATTGGGCAAAATCAGTAGGTTTTGCTCATACTATGCTGTTGCTTGTTCAGGCTAACCTTGCTGGCTTTGCCTGAGCCAGGTGATGAGTTCTGTAGCGACTCCTTTCACCAGGTGAGCTCTGAGGATGGTAGCCTTCGGCCTGAAGGGCCGTTTCCGTGCTATTTTGTACAATGAGCACTGCAATTTAGAAAAATCAATGTATATCCATAACATTTGTGGTATCAGACCCGTATACTGTGTCCTTTGACTGCACATGAGAAGTAGTTTGGGTTTGCATCTCACACTCTTAGGCTGCTTTATCTTGCTGTGGAAATCTAAAAATGTTTTTAAATAGAAGCAGTTCAAGACTAGCTAATTACAGGGGTGTTTGATACTTCTATAAATAATAATTTAACCCATGACGATTTTTTTTGCGGGAAGGAACATAACAGAGGGATGTATAAGAAGATTTGAAGGTGGAGGAGAACAAGAAATGAAGTGCATGAATTGACCATATTCAGTGATACACTTTTATACATTGAAGTGGATGATATTGTGAAGGTGGAAGTGCATTAGCCTATTATATGGACTCATGCAGATAGGAAACACAGCATGGCATAGACTTTATTGTAGTTTCAGATCCATGCATATAATGTAAGGGGAAATCTTGCGTTCATGGAAGGGCAGAATTAAGTTATGTCTTTGGGTGTTGTTACATGTAATGAATTGTGAAACAAGGCTTATCTACCTGTGCCTTACAGGCTTGCTGAAATGACCGTACGTGATTAAAGAGAGTGCTTGTGTGCACATTTTAGGCATTATGATTTGTTTGAAACATAACCCAAGTGATTCCTCACAAATACGCACAACAGAACATAATCAGTGTGATGGAAATCACTGAGTTCCTAACATCCCGGTTTTCCTTTTTGCAGTTTTTTTATGGCAGAGCAGGTTAAGTGCTGTTGAGGACTTTTCTTTCCAGTGCTGTCATGTATTTCTTCAGTAACTTCAGGGTTTTACCAGGCACGTAAGGTGTTCAACAAATGACACTTGTTCTATTATATTTTCCTAAAGCACCCAGATGAGAAGGAATTGTGTGATGGAGAACAATACCGACCTTTTAATGATGGAGCTGTTGGAAGAATGATATAATAAACCATAATAAATGGAAGTAGTAAGCTTAAACAGTTGAGACTGGCGCAGTAGACATTTTAGAATACTCTTACAGTTCTGAAATTCTTGGTGGATACTTGAAGTTTCAGAATAAAACTTCAAGGAAGGAGAATCCCAGTCTTTTGTCTTGTGGTGCAGAATGCTAGAAAATTTGCACTGTAAAACCATGAATTGCATTTGAAGCTGAAACATTGTGGTCCTAAATTGTGGTTAGTGTGCCAGGTGAATATGAAACATATACATGTGGAGTAAACCAGGGCCTGTTGACAGTCAACAGGCAAGTGGGACACAGCCAAATGAGGGCTCCTGCTTCACTTGAGCTTTATACCACCACCAGCCATTCATTAGATTGGTCAGCAGAGACCTAATTGAAAATAAGTAATGTACTATGGTTGGGCGGAGTGGAGAATTTTCTTATTTTTCTGCTCTGAGAGAAGTGTATTGTCAAAGCTGTCTGTGTAAAGATACGGCTGTGGTTTTCAGATCAGCCTGGTGATCTTAGACTTGTTCAGTAATTTGGAATTTAATTCTAGCTCATGTAGAGAGTCGCACTGGCAGCCGTAGTACATAGCGATGCAGAAACCCTGACCCATGAAATTTGCTCCCTATGTAGCTGGTGAGGTTACTTTCTTTTTTCATCAAAATACACGTACTTCTTTTTTTGTTTTCTTGTAAAATAATTGATAAATTTGCTTTTAAAAATAGTGGTGCTGTAGAAAAAGCTTGTTCATACTTGTTTACCTCTACTGTCGTGTTGGAGTACTTCAAGCTGCTGTGCTGATGTGAACAAAAGAATTTTAGGCAGAGTATAGAAAATGAAATCGATGAAAATAATCTAAAATTATGCTTTATGCTGATAATTCACAACTTTACAATGATTATCGATATTAAAGGTAATTTTTCGCTTTAAAATGTCTTTTTAAAATTGTGAATTGGGATTTCAACTCTTTTTAACAACCAGTTGGCCTATTATGATGCTTTTGGATAAGGAGGAGGTTTTTACTGTGTCTGTAAAACTGTGTTGGGATTAATCTTTTACAGGTAAATATTACACCTTCCATACACTCCACTGGTGAATTCCCCCAGCTTCTACATCATGTGAATGTGGGGTCCTTGCCACATAATGAGTCATACTTGTTGGCTCAGCAGAATGGCAGCCCAGCTAATGTGCTAGAAGGATCGATGAGATCCATTACTCCTCAGATTAATGGGAAGTCTTCTAGTGATGACTTTGAGCAGCTGATCAGAAATATGTCCCAGGTAAGCATGTCCTCTGGTTACCACAAAATGTGGATTAGTGATTATCTGGAAGATTAAAATATATGTATGTTCATTTAAAAGCAGTCGAGTTATTAAGCAAACGAGAGCTCACTTGCTATATAAAAAAAAATAACCTTTTAATTTGAGGAACAATTGGTAAATGAGAAAACAGTTGGAAGAGTAGCCTTTACATCGTCACTGCTGAGTTACTGTCCTTCGCTGGGCAGTGTGCCTCTCACAAATCTGCATGCCATTATCTTTCCCTGCTCGTTGCAGGACTGCTGCTCTGCACGTGAGGGAGATGCTTTGTCAGACCCTGCTCTTGTATGCATAACTAATGAAAGCTAGTTCTGTGACTTGCTTGGAAATAAGATGGAAAATTCCTTTTTGGCCTTGGTACACATGGTTCTGTAATCTTATTGCCTTACTGTGGTAGGCAGAAATGATGTATGAGTCCCTTCAGTGGCTGGGGCTGAGAACAGCCAGGCATATATTCTAACATTTTTCTAATTACCCTGTAATAGAGCCAAGCAGGGGAAGTCTTCTGCTCTCGTGGAGAGCCTTTTGCACAGTCCTTTTTTTCCCCTCTTTCTGAAATTCATCCTCTTTTTCCAGTTCTAGTTGAGAGTTGGCTTGTACCCTCCAAAATTTTATAGACATATATACCCTAGTTCAGACACTACTAAGCCTAAACTGTATATTTAGCTGTGATTTCCTGATTTCCTCTCTGGGCTGTAATAATCTTTATTTGTCAAATCTTTCATAATTTTCTGTATGATAGCGAGAAATTGGAACCGAACAACTATGTTTCAGTTATTAGAAACTTATTTCCAGATTGTTTACCACATTCATTAATGCTGCTTGTCAACATTTTTAACATTTGTACCTTTTTTTCCTTCTACTGAACAGGGTCGTCTTGTTGAGACCATTGAGCTTATTAAACCTTTAAGTGGCGGTCTAGGCTTCAGTGTTGTGGGACTCAAGAGTGAAAACAGGGGAGAACTAGGAATATTTGTGCAAGAAATCCAGGAGGGAAGTGTGGCACATAGGTAAGATTACTACCAGAATATTTTACGCTACCAAGTGTTAATATGACACTGAACTTAGTTGTGTTATTGCCATTGTTTTTGTGGTACAAGGGCACATTTCTCTCATATACATCATAGCAGATTTAAAATTACTTATTACTATTATTTATGTAACATTGGAACAGAGCAGCACATGATCTGTTCTGAACTTCTAGAAACTACAGATGTAGTTCCTTTGTGGTTTGTTTATAATATCTCCTTTCCAACAGGGAAGATGAGGAGGTTACTGTTCTGTGTCATGGCTTTTAAAGCTGAAATGTAGATTTTGCCACCCTTGAATCCACTGAAAAACAACTTGGTGAAAAAAAATTGGTTCTAATTAGCAGGGTTGGTTGTTAGGTAGTGTCCCACTGAGCAGGTACAAAACCCAGCTTTTAAGTCAAGACTTTAATCCTGATTCCACAAGCAGTGTTGAGAGAAATGAACTTCTGCTGTAAGAACAGCCCAAGGGAGCAAATGAACTCAGTGGTGAATGGCACCAGCACCATTTTGCTGCAGACTGGTAGGGTGTATCACTGTGTGTGTGTTTGCTGATCAGAGTCCTGGCTGGAGCTACTTCATAGTGTATGCTGTATGTTGTGTGGGGTGGCTGAGCTGTCTCTATGTTATTTCTCACTGTGCTGTAGGAAGAAATTTTCTGATTATTTGTGGTCTGAACTCTGTTCTTTTAACAGAGGACAGAGAGTGGCCTACAGAGTTAATTCAGTTACGAAAAGTGGCATGCTCTGTGCCATTACAGTATTTTTTAATCTGCCTAAATTCCGCTTTTCTTTTCCTTCCCCTTCAAGAGGGCTTTGCTTTTACTTCTCTTACTCCGTGGAGGTGAGACTTATCTTTACTGAATCAGGCCCTGCCCAATTCACTGGCGAGAAGGGAAACATTCAACAGCTGATACAGGGCTCCTAACTCAGAAAGGCCCTGGCAGTAATAAGTCTTCGAGAGCGCTCTAAAAAAGCAATTCAAATTCACAAGTGAAATGTTATGGGTTGAAGCTAAATAGTGTTTCTCCTGGATGCTGTTGAGTACCTCGGCTTCTGCACTGTAGGTGCTTACAAAAGCTGGTGTAATAGCGACCCTTGTTTTTGTTGCTGCCCTTTGTTTTCAAAGCATTGGCACTTCGGGATGTTGAAGATGAGACTCCAGAGTTTCTTGGTGATTTGTTGCAGAAGCAATAGAAGTGGTGGAGGAGACAGAGGGTAACTTATCTGTGTAGGCTTCGTACACTTCCTTTGAAGTAGGTCTGGGGAAGCGCTCAGTATGTAATTTTACAGTAGTGCTTCCTTTGTCAGAAAGTGAAGAGTTATTTTTTAATTTGTTCAGGGCTTTTTTCCCCTCATTTAAAAGGGATCTGTTTTACAATTTTCTTTCTGTTTCTCTGCCTCCTCTTCTTTTTTTCTTTCCCCACCCCCCACGCCCCCCCCTTGGTTTTGTGCAAAACAAAATTTGTTTCCGTAACATCTTGATGAAAGTGTGTTCCACTCCACAGTTTGATGAATATTCAGAATGGGCTCACTGAACAAAGTGGAGCACTTGGTCTGTTAAGCAAAAGGCTCAAAGTCAAGAATAAACATAAGTTCCCAGGCTATGGTTGGGAGCGACTGAGATCTAATATGCTTAGTCTCGCATGGAAGTACAGGGAGAAGAAAGCTAGCTAGGGGGTTAGTAGCCAGGGGAGAGTGGCAGTGGGATTAGCTTCAAAGGAAGCGATCACCAGGGTGCCGTATCAGCTCCTTTCAGCAAAACTGCAGGGAGAGATTAAAAAGTGGGGGGAATAGAGAACAGGTTATTAAAAATACTGGAAAATTGTCAAAATATTGTAATTTCTGTGGCAACACTTCTTTGGTTTTTCTTGTTTGTTTATTTTTTCACCCCCCTTCCTGTTTACGCATATGTGACAGAGATGGAAAGCTGAAGGAAGCAGATCAAATCCTTGCTATTAACGGACAAGCCCTTGATCAGACAATTACACATCAACAGGCTATCAGCATCCTACAGAAAGCAAAAGATAATGTCCAGCTAGTTGTGGCCAGAGGCACATTCCCTCAGCTCATCAGTCCTGTAGTTTCCCGGTCTCCATCTGCTGCTAGCACAGTTTCAGCCCATTCCAACCCGGTAAGTATATACCCCAGACATCTGTTTATTTAGTTCTGGGCTTATATGCGCTTACTGCATCTAGTATTTTGAGACTTTTTTTTGTAACTTGTATGTACACTTCCTTCACAGTTCTTGGATGTTTTTCTTCTATTTATTTTTGTTGTAACTTTTCCCATGCAGAGGGTGGAAAATAGTCAGGCTTGCTGGGGGGGATCTTGATCTTGAGCATACTCCTTCCTCCCATCTGCCAAATTCCCTGTATCCACCAATGCAAATACAGCATGTTTACCTTAGTTTACGAAGCTGTATTTTGAGTAAACAGAAACTTTCTCTCTTTGCCTTCTGCTTGGGCGAACAGACGTTTTTGAGGCATTGCAGTCTGATCTGCACCACCAGCCGGATGGGTGCTTCTCTGTTGTCTTTAGCGGTAAGGCTGAAGTAAAGCAATGAGAGAGAACCATCAAAATTCCATGTGTAGGGACATGCTTTAGGATGCTCTGAAAACAGCTTTGCTGCATTTCCTTTCTTTTGAAAGCTTTTGCACATCTGGGTGTAGAGAACATAGCTGATAAACATGGTGATATTAACTGCACTTTCTCTTCTTGGTATCTTACTCATACAATAGCTTGTCCTGGGATGAAATGGCCTATCTTCAATTTCTGTAGGTTTCACTGTTCAGTCATCTGTGGCTCTGCTTTAAGGGAGTCGATAATCAGAAGTATAGGGAGAAATCACTCTGGGAAAAGCAGCTATTTTAGTGTTTATTTTAATCATTAGCATAAAACCTTTAGTGAAAGAATCTCAGAATTGTTCTTTTCTTCTGTGTGCAGGAATAAAGCTGATGGCCTAACTTTTGCTGTCAGCACATGGGAGAGACCTCCTCTCTTCCAGTATTCCTGGAATTCTTTCTCTATGTGATTGCTTCCGTATTCTCCAAACAGCTTCCATTGATTGAAAACATGTTCCTTTCAAACCTGCCACAGCTCCTTCTGGTTTTTCATGCATGCCTTTCCCAGTCCTTGTGTTCCCTTCGCTTTCAAATGCTGAGGGAAAGCAGCTTATCTGGAGCTGTTTTTTCTTCAGGCTTTGCTTGATCATTGTTGGTTTATATTAAGACTGTGGATTCCCAGACAGGTACTACAGGGCTTTGAAGCTGCAGTACCCTGATTATTGCAAAATAACTGCTTATTTTCAAGATCCTACCTGGTGGAGCACCAGCTGTGGTTTTAAATTTCAGATGAGCTTATGATGCGGTTTGTTCTTCAGGATGAACAATACCAGGAGCTTCCCGTTGTCCCTTCAGTACCGCCCCATGCAAGCGAGCTAGCATTCGTCTTTCTTTCAGAGCAGTTTCGCTCCTGTCAGAACACGAAGCCAGCCGTCAGAGCTACTTCATTCCAGTGCTGTTGACATCGGTCCAGTACTGTTGACATCAGACAACCCCGAAATCTTTGTTCCTTACACAGGGGGCAATTCTGCTAATGCCTACCTCTCAATCCCTCATGCTGCTTTCAGCCTTAACCATTGAACTGGGTTTATGCTTCCTCCTTTGCTTTGTTATAATGGCCAATATGAACATGAGCTTATCTCAGGATTTTAATTTCCAGTCCCGTGAGATTTCCTAGCAGCAGTATCTGCTTCTATGCCCCCATAGCAGCGGGGAATAGAAGCAGACAGGCCTAGATTGCTGCTTAATTTCATTCAGCAAGTTCTTGAAAGGCCTGACCCACTATCCAGCTCTGGTTTGTACCAGAGAAATTATGAAATGAGCAATTTATTGCTTAAATATTATGTAATCTTATGCCTAATAGTAATGGTTAGAACAGTCCCATATTTCCAACCTCCTCCCACCTTTTTATTCAAAAACATACCCAAGAAATAAGAGAAAATATTTTGCGAGTTTTAGTAAATATGTCCTTATTTTAATAATTTGCAAGCTTATGTTTGTTCCTGGTAGGTTCACTGGCAGCACGTGGAGACCATTGACTTGGTGAACGATGGCTCAGGTCTGGGATTTGGGATAGTGGGAGGAAAGTCAACCGGAGTGATTGTTAAAACCATCCTCCCAGGAGGGGTGGCTGATCAGGTAAATTCAACCTACCCTTCTGTTGACCGTTCAGTAAGGTGTGAAGTCACTCTTCACTTTTATAATCATGCTAAGTAGTGGTAGCTTTTTTCCTTGTAAGCGTAAAAAAGAGCAAGCAAGCAGAGGAATTTATCCTCAGTAAAGGTGTGTTTAGTGCAGGGGATCTGTGCATTTGAATGTAAAAGCTGGATTAGGCTCTAAATCACATTTTCAAACCTGTTACATTATACATGTTGGGTGAGGGTGCATTTAGACTCCTAATTCTGTCATGCATATGTTTGTTGTAATCCCAGGCTAGGGGGGATGCAAAACACTTACTTGCTCTGCCTGGACAGCTAAGAGCATCTGCTTCTCTCCACTGGGCTTACTGAAGCTTGGAGGAGGCATGTGGCTTCATGTGTCTGCTTCAGGACACAGGCTCTGCTCCTCCCTGAAGGGCTTGTGAGAATTTAATTTGGTGATCACAGCCCATTTCAAGCTTGTCCCGTTGGACAGGTATCTAGGACTGCGTTAATAATGGTCGAGGATTGAACAGGCACAGAGATTGGTCAGTCTTCCAACCACAGAAGTGATGGCTTGGTAATAGGGCCTGGAGATGTGTGGACAAGATTTGCTGCCGCACTCTTTTCCCTGAGCGGGTAGATGGGTTCCTTTTACAGAGCTGTCTCTTTAATACTTTTCATATGGGCTAAATTCATGTGAAGCTTTTTTGTTAGTTAAAGGTAAGTCATTAGAGTAGCCCAGTGTAAAGCAATAATAAATAACTGGATCACAGTAAGGGAGAAATGTATTTTATTTTGAAGGTTACTCCTGAGGACCAATTTTTAAATAGAAATGTAAAGCTCAATATACGTTTGTATGCTGTCTTTTGGAATTGTGTTTGGAAATGAAACCTGAAGTTACATGCAGTTGTTAAATACTAGTAGGTAGTAACCGTAATTACATGATTTTTTTTCTGTTCTTGGGTCACTGACTGCTTGGAGAAGGATGTCCTGGATATTTCTGGGGAATTTTCTAGTAAAATTAGTGTGTCGTTAGGCAACCTACTTTTTGTCTCCATGTTACTGACTTGGCACCCAAAAAAAGCCACCTGGTTCATATGTCTTAGAAGTGACTAACACTATGTGGTCTTTTTCTAATTGTATGGTACAAGGGAGAAATGGCAGGATGGTAATAAATTTTTTTATCATTATTCTTCCTCCAGCATGGGAGATTGTGTAGTGGCGACCACATCTTGAAAATTGGTGATACAGACCTGGCTGGAATGAGCAGTGAGCAGGTGGCACAAGTTCTGAGGCAGTGTGGAAATCGAGTGAAACTGGTAATTGCAAGAGGTCCTATTGAGGAGCCACCTCCACCAGCAGTCCCTCCAGGTACACCAGTACCTATCTCCACTCCAGAGAAACAAGTAAGCAACAGTGAATATACTTAACTCATGGCAAACTTCTACTGCAAACTTCCTTTTTTTTTTTAACTGCTATTTGAATGCCTTTAATGTCTGTGTTCTCAAAAGCCAGGATTTTCTTTCCCAGTGGTAGTGTTCTCAGCTGACCATCTGGGAGCATTTAAATGTCACAAGTCCACAATGCAAGGAGCTATACGCTTGAAGCCTTTTGGCGTTGAGGCTTAGGACTTCCACAAGTATGATCTGAGTAAATTCTGGTTCTGGGTTGCTTGTGATTGTGCAGTAATACATTTGGAACAACTGAAGCCATGCAGTCTTTTCTTCAGACAGAGCAAGCTGGCTCTGTAGCATTTCGCCGTCCACCTGTCCTTTTCCTCCCCAGGAACATTTCTTATTTCCATATCATTGCAGCCATCCATCAGACAGTTCCTCCCTGTGCCAACCAGCACACAGATGCTGCTTCTTTCCTACATCACCTGGCATTGCTCATTTGCTAGGCATCTTCCAAAAAACGTCAGCCAGCTGCTGGCCTTATTCCCCTGCTGATGATTTTACTCTCTGTGCTGTTACTCCTCTACAACTGTCAGCCACTTAAAAAATGCTGTAAATATTATCACGTCCTGTCAGCTCAAAACCTCTACGAAATAGGTCATTTGCATGTTTGCAGCACAGCCTGGTTTCATGGGAGCCAGGAACAATAGTGTTTTGTCACATAGTTATGTTGAGATACATTTAAATGTGAATACATGGAGTAAGTGAATGAGAGAAGAAAAAGATAGTTGGTTTTGAGCCTACAGCTAGATAGAATTTATGTCTTACAGAGATTTTGTTTTACTTTTTCCTGTTGTTTTTCTAGCCATTTCCTTCCCAGATACAAATTACATTTCAGATAGGTCAATTTGGAAGGAAAAAAAAACCCTTAACAATTTTTCCATGATTACCATTATTTTTCTTTGTCCGTTGTAGTGGTATCTGTGGAAAACCAAACATATATTCATCTCCTTTTGTGGCTGTGCAGCAAATTAAATCTTAGCATGAAGTCTTCTGAGCATCTAAAAAGAGAGGCAGACTGGGACTTTTGTGTCTTTACAGCACTCAGAGGCATGAAAACCTGGCTGCATTTTAGACAAAGGGATTGATATTTAGCCCGAATCTTATTTATCCAAAAAGCAGCAGTCTCAGAAGAGGAATTTGATAATTTCATCTGTGTATATTTCTTTAGTATTTGCCTTTCTGAGTTTATATGATGCAATGTTGAAGGCCGTATCTGCAGCTGCAGGATGTATAGGATTTCTTGTACTGAGGAAATAGCTCAAAGCCACCAAGTGGCAAAATATGACTTTTTTGCCACCTTCCTCTCCATTTCTATCCTTTTCAATACCTCGTTCATGATACATGTCTCCTGGCAGGAGGCAGGCTATTTTTAAACTGCTTCTGCCTGCACAAAGTCTTGTTCTTGGAGGGAGCACCTAGTTGCTGGTGCTGCAAGCCTCATTAATTTGGGTCTGGAGTAAGGTGATGATGGGAACAGCTTGGTTTGTCTATATCTTCTAGGCAAGAGAGGGTGGGTGGAGACTTGTGATGCTCTGAAAGCTATTAGTGAGAGGAGAACGGTTTCCAAAATGGGCACTTCTCATCATGTCCTCTATAGGTTCATGAGATTATGGAAGTTGGAGCAGGTTTTTTAGCAGCATTACCTGTGGCCAAAATAATTCTGTCTTATCAAGCAGAGAGGTAGTTAAAGCAGAGGAAATTTATTTTTCTTGTGTTTGATTGTAGTTTTGGGTGGAGCTGTTCAGATAAAGAACTGAAGTCTGATTCTCTTTTGACAAGGAGCATCATAGCTTTCCTGAAGTCTTTTTTTTTAGCACATGTACTTATCTAGTGAAACTGGCTTTAGTATCTGCCTGGCTGCTGTATTGGCACTTTAAAAAATATTAGCTGCTATTTGTCATGCAGAAGAGAGAGAATAAAATAGGAGTATAGCAGGATCTTGTTAGATGTGAGCTATATTTGTGCATTCGCATTTTAAATAAGTGTGTAGATATTGATGTTGATATAAATACAATGAAATTGAAGCCTTGTAAATGTAATCATACACTGATATATATCAGTTATGGAAGTGGCTAGTATGTGTCTGTTTTAGACAGCTGAAAGATGAAAATTTTTTTAAAACACTTCTAAAAGTTGAAATTGAGTTTTATATGTTGATTTTTTTTCCTTTAATACAGAAACAGTATTGTTGAAATGGGGTTTTAATATGTATTGTTCATTAACAACAAATAAATCAATTTTTTCCCCAAAATTTCTTTGTTATTGAAATTTAGAGGGTTGCAGTAGGTGTTAATGGAGATTGTCATTATTTAAGTAGCTGGAAGTATAATTGATACTTTCTAAATCAGATTTTTTAAGTCTTTTGAAAACAAGAAACACAATTGCCCCAGTAGAAATAGGTTTTATTGTGTTTTAAACTTGGCCTGCGTAGGAAAAAAATAGCTATAATTATTGAACAGGAATTTAAACAAATAGAATACAGAATATAATTTTGATAATTTTCCCTTCTTTTAAATAACACAGCAGTCTAAAGCTGGTTCTGAGAAGGTCCCAGAAGGGCAGCAAGCTACATATTACAGCATTTAATTATAATGTTTTGTGTAACTTACTGTACAACAGGTTCACTGTTCAATTTATACAAATTTCACCAGTCATTTCAGTCATCAAATAATGATTTTATAGGTTAGAAGGTAATATCCCAGGGGCAGTGGGGTGGGGAGGCCGTGACCTTCATCGCTGTACAGTGAGGAATGTTACCTATGTCTAGTTTCTCTGCTGAATACCAAATTAAAGCAGAAGCAAAGTTGGTCCTTTCTTTCTACTTTTGTGTCTAACTTTACGTGTTCATGACATCAAAGAACATAGTGGATCTTTAAAGAAAAAAATAAAAGCTTCCTTTCTAATCACACTTTTCTTACTAGGCAGATGCTTCTGTTGATAGCTGTGAAGATGGGGAGAAATTCAATGTTGAACTCACTAAAAACAACCAGGGATTAGGAATAACTATTGCTGGTTACATTGGAGACAAAACGTCAGGTAATGATAGATTCCTGCAGTTCACTGTACAGTCTGTTGTTTATTATGATGCATGTACATCAAAGACTTAATTTTAGTTTTGGTATAGCATCTCTAAGAAAAATCTTGATCATCTGAAATCTTTTTAAAATTTGTAAAGAAAAGGGAATTGTTTTCCTTTTGTGAGAAGGACATGGAGATTAGAAGCAATCAGTTTTACTATAAAATCCCACCTCAGCATTTTTAAAAATATTTTTACATTCACTCTTGGCTAAAGCTTGTGCTTATGTGTTTTTGCAAAACAATTCTAAAATAGATTGGACCATTTTTGTTAGAACTGGCTGGGCTTTCTAAATTACATTTTCATTTTTAAAGGGTCTAACAAGATAATACATTAATATTCTGAGTAGTTTCAGGAGATATTATTATTTTTAAACTGTGTATAGTACTGCTGGCAGATTAAGCATTCCTTAGTGACTTCAGGATGTAATAAATATTTGTTGACCTCTAGGCTGTTGCAGCCAATAAATAAGTTAATTTAAATAAATAAATAAATGCAACAGTGTTCATGTACAGTTGTGTATTTTTACTTTGTAATTTCCACAATGTTTTTCAGAAAAGGCCTCCTTAGGGGGGATTTGCCAAATGCAGTACTGCTAGGAAGGGACAGTTGTCGAATGTGTTGTAAAACTTTCTAAAAGCTGGACTTTTACCCATGTATGTATTGTTAGAAAAATGTATGGATAGATATATCTCATGTTACTGGCAGTTTATAGACATAATTTGTTGCCTTTGGGAAGCCGGAATAAATTTTATCAATCTGTTCCATAGGACAGGATGGTCACAGTTTGTTTGAGTCCACTCTTTGGCAGCTGCCAGTTGAATCTTTAAAAGGCAAATTAAATTGTAGAACATATGATAGATCTAATAGCATTATTTAAACTGATTTAGAGTTGGAGTATCACCAGTCTTTGATTTTAAATTACTGTGCTGCATGTAACTGCATTAGAAAATATTACAGAGTCATAGAATTGTTTAGGTTGGAAAAGACCTTTAAGATCATCAGGTCCAACCTTTAACCTAACTCTGGCATCCCACCACTAAACCGTGTCCCTAAGCACCACATCTACCCTTCTTTTAAATACCTCCAGGGATGGGGATTTGACCACCTCCCTGGGCAGCCCACTCCAGAGCCTGACAACCCTTTCTGTGAAGAAGTTTTTCCTAATGTCTAACCTAAACCTGCTCTGGTGCAACTTCAGACCATTCCCCCTCGTCCTATC
>BOSO01041076.1:0-12767 GCA_018403395.1 Gorsachius goisagi | reverse complement strand
GGCCAGGTTGGATGGGGCTCCGAGCAACATGATCTAGTTAGCAGCAGTCCTAAGGCATTCAAATAGGCACCCACATCCATAAGGATTCTCTTGTAATATGTTAACCTTGTTTTACAACTACAGTCATTAAATGGAGGAGGGAAGAGTACAGCTGCATGTAAGAAAACATCCATAATGAGTGTAATTAAGTATCATAAAACATTCAGAGAGACAATGGAATTTCTGTCTTTAGAGATTTCAAGACCTAGCTGAACCAAGCCCTGAGCAATCCGGTCTGGATTCAGTGCCGGCCCTGCTTGAAGCATGTTAGAATAGATAACTTCCAAAGGTCCCTCCCAACCTGAATGATTTTATGACTCTATAAGTTGCATGCTCATGAAAGAATAGGATTGTTCCAATCCTATACAGATCCTAAAGCTACAGATCCGTTCTCTCGTGCAATTGAAAAAGGACTTTTTTGCTTTAGAAGAATAAATGGTAAGAAACTAACAGGAAGAAAATCAAATTAGGTATGCTCCAATGATATCTCAAAATCTGTTTGAATTCCTATTCTTTTACACCAAAACAGGTACATCAAAACAGCCTATAAAATACTATACCTGTTCAGTTTCCTATTGTAGTAGGTATCCATTTTCGGTTGAAGATTCAGGTGCAGCACTGGTTATTGCTGATGAAAAGGCAGGAAGTCTCAGGGATGGGTGTGGGGGTCCCTCAATCGCGGCAGATGGGTCCTCTGATATGTCTGGAGAGCTGCAAAAGGAGGAAAGTTCCACCACTTGGTTTTGTCCTGAGCATACCCCACCAAAGTGGTCTTGCAAGTGTTCTCTGGCATGAGCCTATATAATCAGACCAGTGAACCAGAAGTAAAAAGCATTGTCAATATAAGTCAGCAACAGGCTGAAAATAGTTTCAGCTGATCCAGAGTTATATGTGAACATAAGCAAATTCATTCAATAGCTCATAAAAACACCACACTCTTAGTATGAAAAGAAAACCTATACAAAAATCCAGAACAAATCAGAAACCTGAAGCCCGATGTGTGAGAGACTGAATAGCCATCTAGTTGTCTCAAAGCTTGTTGCTTTGTGTGCTTCTCTGAGAATATCAGACAAGGTGGCTTGCAGGCTTCCTGACACAGCAGACCATTCTTTTGCTTATCAGACACCTGGATGGGGCCCGTGCCCACCAAGGCATGCAGTTTGACCCATGCCCCTGCCCAACAACAAAGCCAAAAGGAAAGCATGTGAAATGTATGTGCAAGCATGTGCCTTAACCATGCAGCCTATAAAAAGGCTGCCGTCTCAGACCCCTTCTGGGGGGAACCACCAAATCTGCAGGCAACCACTGAAGACCTTGAGGGGGGGACCACCAAATGTGTGAGCGACACTGAAGACTCTGGTGACCACCAACCCCATGGGAGACCACCAAAGCACAGACCCTTGGGATGCTATAGATCCATTGTGGTGACTATATGTGCTTTTTTATCTGGAACTCTTGCTTAATTTCTCATCTTTCCTTCCTCCCTTTCCAGTCGATGTTTTCTTTCCCCTAAACAGTTAATAAACAAGTGAATTTATGACATCTAACCTCGTTTGTCTTAATCTCTCTCCAAGGGATTGAACCTGAGAGAGGTTGTTTCATCCACCCATAGCCCCCCAGACTTTGGGGTTGGCTTGAAAGCCTCTCATCCAACAAAATTGGATCCTAACACAATGTTTTTATGTTTATCATCTACCTTTGATATTGCTGTTGATTATGAGTAAAAGCAATCACTCTGTTAAAAGCATCCTCGATATCTTGACTCCCATTCATGTCATCATTGTGTGGACTGCTGTTTAAAATTTGTTTAACTAGTCATTTCTACTCTATAGCACATAAATTACAGTAGTGACTAAATGTGTATCACAAAAATAAAGGTGCTTCCTTATGATTTCTCAAACATTTCAAAAATCACAGTTGATAAGTGGGCTGCTGATTGGAAGAAAAAAACAAAGGCAAAAAATACTTCCACATAAAGAAGTTAGGAAATAATGATTTCAGATATAGGTTATGAAAATGTTCTCAATGAAATTCTGCATGCATACACCTCCCATTAGGTGGCCTTACTGCATAAAGGATCTAAGGTTGGTTCTACCATTTCTTCTATTCAAGCAGAAACAGACATCAGTGATAGAGAGTGGAAGAATGGAAGAAATTAAGTTAGTTATGTGATTAGAGGAACTCCAATTTAAGTCTGGCCTCTGAGGCCCTAAGTAATGATAAATTCATGGTTTTCTTTGAAAAACTAATTCAGAATTGAAGTAGTCAGTGATGAGTATTTTATAATTGGGTTTCTCTACCTTATGTCTAGGACATTGGACCCAGGATCTTTTGCTACAGCATTATTGGTGAAGTTGACTTTAGGTTGTCATATCTTCCCTTGCTGGCCCAGAAAGCATAACCGCTGCACTGATCACATTGCAGCTTTTGACCCAAGATGTTAGATTTGCAGAGCTCATTAAACTTTGTGTCTTAAGGTTTATTTCATGGCTGAAGACATTTTTGAATTCTTTTCACTTTGAGAACTTTGAGAAAAAGGACTGGATACAATGTTCACCAATGTGGTATACCATTCTTCTGGGCATCCTTTTGCTGTTCTTAGCTGAGATTTGTATTAAACATGGAGAGGCACACTATTACACTGCCAGAACTTACCAAAAGATAGTACCCAGTCTTCCTCATTATTTGGTACTATGGCACATTTGTGTCATCTGTAAGTTTTTTAAAGCCAGAATTGCATCTGCATTTACTAAATATCATTACATCAAAAATGAATATTTAAGGAACTCCACTAGAAAGAGCACTTGTCACTAGCCTTATTAGAAACAGCTCCTTTTTGAGATCAGTGAAACAGTTTTTATGCAACATATATTCTCTTTGTTCCATGCAAGTCTGATCAATTAGGCAATTTCAATATAGATATCAACAGTATTTTCCTTAAAAGGGTTTCACAACTGAAAAATTATTTTAACTTGAGTTACATTTTCTCTGCAACACATACATTTCTTAAATCAAATTAAAATTTCTTCCGTAACTAAACATTTAAAGGTTCTTGTGTTCTCCTATTTTCTACTTACTTTTCTACTTCATTCTACTTGCTTTTTTTATTACATTTTTTCTTTATTAACTTTCACCATCTGTTCATTTAGTTTTGATGTTCTTTGAAGCAGTTTCCTTCTTTCAGACACTCTCCCTAAAATACTTTAAGTTCACTCACATTCTGACTTCACATGAAAGTCTGAGTAGTTTACAGAATTGACAGAAATTACCATTCTGCTGAAGTAGAATAATCAAACTGTTGGATCAAAGGAAATCCCTCTAAAAAAAAAAAAGGATTTTAAAACTTCCTTTCAAAAATAAAATAGTTACTTCTACCAATTTTTTTTCCCCAACATTTTTTTAAAGGATTCAGTTAAAAAGGTTATTAGATATTAAAACATGAAAAAGTCAACCATTATAAACTGAAGAACTGCCTTGGTTCACACTGCATTTTTATTAGACTGTTAACATTGCCTGAGTCACACCAGGTAAGTCAATATACAATACTTCCTGCTTTCTTTTTAAAAAGATAAAATTTGTACCTTCTGTAATGTCACTAAAGTTCAAAAAGTTATCAGACCTGCTTTGCATAAGATGTTGCTCAGACATACATTTCAGGTATTTCAGAATGACAGATAAATTCAGTGCAACATACAACATACTGGGCATCTCTCATCTCGTAATTGCTTTCTAGATGGGCATGCTTTATTTGTTCTGTTATGCAAGAAGCTTCCATTGGTGACAATGGGCATTCAAAGCAAGATAAGAAAACCTCCAGTACAGAGAAGAGAGAATTTTTTTCTTAGTCTGATAAGGCTAAATCAACAGCTGAGTATGTCCTATAGAAATATAGAGAAAATTTCATTCCAGGAAAAAAACCTTCTGGGAGGCAGGCAATTTATACAACCTCTGTGACATCAGAAGCAGCTTTATAGGATGTCATTGTTCCTTTTATTTCCATAGGCCTAATGCTGGATGGTTGGGGGGCAGTGAGGGGGTGCGGGGTGTCTGTCTACAGAAAAGCCATTATATTTGAAATACTGAATATATAAAATAGCCTTTTGTCATACTGGAAGTTTCTATTGAACTTGTTCTTTCTCTGTATAAAAGCCTTGAAAGTCAGCAAATAAATTCAACAAATTCTTCTATATAAAAAGTACAAACACTTTTTAATCTTTTTTCCTCCTTAGGTTGCATACTGTTTCTTATGAAGCAGCACTGCAAAGAATCATTAAAAATCACAAAATATTCAAGCAAAGATGAAAATCTCTGTGTTTTGTCTTACAGATGCACTGAAAAATATCTGAGAAAATGTGATTTTAGTTATTTCAGACTTCAGCAGAAGTCATGATTTAAACATTTGACTGTTGTATGTGTATGTGAATGGCAAGAGTACCAAGCATTCATCTTCAGGTGCTCATGGTGTCTAAGGTCTAGAGAAGTCAGTCTCTGTGGAGACTAAAGTAGACGTTACTGTAGTTGCTAGCTGACACCGTGAAGAGATAAACTAAGATTTATTTAATACTGCATGAAGAATTGAGAATAGGAAGAATTTTAAAACTTATCTAACATTTATAATTATAGTTTTTATTTATTTATTTTGGCAGACAAAGTGCTCTTAGTAATATGAGATACTGGAATGGTCAATGCGTTTTCACACTGAAAGACTACACGTGCAACAGGAGCTATCTGTATATAAATGACGCATTAAACCTGCGATGTATTCTTCAATTGATTCTGTTTACTGATAGATGTACTAGCTAAGTATTGGATAGCCTCCCATGCAAGTCATTCATTGACAAAAAAATTTACTAAGTATGTACTTTGAAACAATGTCTATAGTGCCATACCTTTAGCTTGCCTACATCAGGGAATCCCATTGTGTAACAGGCAGATGGTGCTTAAAATGCAAAAAGTCACATTACATAAAAAACAAAGACAGAAATTAATAGTTTCAGATCATGAATAGTAATTTCATAATAACAGATTATTTCTGATAATCAAATAGGAGATGACATTTCAATAATTAGTGACTGAAACACAACAGGGCAAATTAAAATCTTGTTTTTACCAATGCTCAGGTTGTTATAGGATCCTGGCAGATTAATTAAGAGAGTTGTTTCTCAGATTCAGAAATTTACCAGAGCTCTGCTTAGCCATTAAAGCAGAAAACTTAAAAATATGCATCTAAGTATGCTACCTCTCAGTCACCCAGTAAAGGCGTGGGAGGGCCTCACTGATGTCAGCTAAGATCAGTGAGTGTTGCTGGATGTGAAGTATTAACCAACAGCCTCCTGTCTCTGTGCATTTCAGTCACATCAGAAGCTCCAGAACAATGCCAATTATTCCGGAAAAAAAACCCAAATTCACAGAGCTACTGTAAAATGAGAACCAAGTTTGGCTCTGCCTACTTAAAATAAGTTAGAATACCCTGTGCATTTTTCAGTGCTGAAATAATACTTTAATGCTCAGATACTTTGAAAAGGTAGCTCCATTAGAGTCTCAACAGACTTCAAGAATTAACATCCTACTTCACTCAACAAAGCTGCTTTCTTAAGCTTTTATTTTTCATTCTTGAATGTGTACATGAAAAAATTTATTCACTGACACCCTTTCCCACAAGTGGTACTAATGGAAGGTTCAGAAAGTATTCCAGCATTACAATGTTTCATAAACTTCAAGTTCGGGAAGAGCTGTAAAATTTCCTATTTAATCTCCTGTGTATCACAACCAATACATTTCATCCCACTCCACCCATGTTAGACAATAAGTTTAGGAAGATGAAACCATTCCTCAGAAGATAACTTATTATCAGAAGTTCTATTCTCGGAAACTGCCTAAGTGAGAAGTGCTTAGAGGCCTTCATATATGCATCTGTTTCTACAAAAGGACTTAGAAAACACTGTTTTCCCAGGTCATCCTGGTTGAATATAATTTTTTGACATAAAATTTCCACATTGTTTTGACCCTAAACACCTGAAAAGACGTACTAGTTAGGCACCTAAAAAGACTGTCTATATCATCATGGAGTATGAGTCAAAATCTTTTGCTTTCCTGTCTCATATATTGGCAAATCCCAAAGTCATTCAAAATAAATATTGGAGACAGAGAGAGAGAATCATAAAAAATGCAGATGTATTAAATTAAATGTTCAGCTTCCTTCATCAGGGTTTAAACTATTTTCCACATTCCACCTTTACATGGAATATACGATTTTGCAGATCGTTAACTAGAACTCTTTGAACTCTGTTTCACTTAGGCTTTGAAACAAGGCATAAGACCAGAGGGGCACAAGTCTGACCAAGTATAAGAATTTCAGGAGGTCCAAGCATGAAATTATTTCTCATCAAGTGATAATTCTTCTCCATGCAAAACAAGGATGATAGGGTAATGGCATACAGTCCCAAAACACAACTTGTGCCTGTGCTTTGTGTATTTACCTATCTAGAGTAATTTATTTCCTTATACATTCCTTTGCGATTTTATATTATACCTTAAATTGTATTTAGTTTTAGATTAATCTTCAGAAGACTTCAAAAATAAACAAATGTGTTTTATATGGGTTTTATATGCATTTAGACAATTTTATTTCATCTGAACAAAGCTCATAATTCAATGTGTAATATAAAAATTCAAATAACAGTTTTCATCATAACAGATTACTCACCCGCAAACATTAAAAACCAAACATGCTTCAATGAATAATATAATCAAACAATTTAATTTCAAATACAACTGAAAATGGGCAAAACAAAATTGACAATGCAAGACAAACATGCATTATGTATCTTATGCATTTTACACAGAGTTGTTCTCATTCTAAAAAAAAGCAAAATAATCTGCTAAGAACAGAATCAACTGATGCCTGAAAAACACCTAAATTAAAATTAAAAAATACCAGTTTTCTGTCCCAGCCATCATGCAGTAAGCAAAATTTCAGTGTGCATCAGGAAGGAAAACAACAGCATAAGGTGTATTTCTCATATTGATTATTCTGCATCGGAGATCAAATCCTTCATTTCTTATTAGGTTGTGTGTTAGCCTAGACTTCCACTGACTTGCACATATTTCCACTTGTCAGGTCCTACCCTCAAACTAGCACACCATTGTTTGGCCTGCAAAGAATAATGTTTAAGGGCAGAATCAGAGAAGTCCAAGTTTTTTCTTCTGTGTATTTACCTGAAATACTCTAGTCAACAAAATGTTCACATTTCTTAATGAAGCAAAACTATGAGCCCAAAAAAGTGAAACAAAGACATTGAAAAAAAAAAATAAAATAATTATTGATATATTTAGTCAATACAACTTTAAGGTCTCATTGACAAGAAACACATGGTTCACCTCTTGATTTTTTATCTTTTGGGGGTTAAACTTAAATTTGGATATTCGCAAGGATAAAAAGAAAGGCAGGGAGTTTAAATAGCTAGAAATTAATATAAAAGTATGGAAAAAATATTGATTGGCTCCCTGCACAACCTAAAGAAATGTTACCTCTATGTTTTAATGAAACCAAAACAGTTAAATGCTGTCACTTATGTGATGTCATAGTGCTCTGTGTTGCAATGTTACACAAAATATTTTAGCACAGTCATCTGTCATGTGTTCAGGGATAGGACATCAAAACACATCATAATTAATAACAAGGTATCGAGATTACATGATCATGCACAGCACTTACACTTTACTGTGGAATCCATAATACTAATACCATACCAGAGATTTTTCATTTTTAATTAGCAAAATCTAAGCCATATCTAGATGTCTACCATACCATTTTAACTGTGTTTATGTACCACAACAACCACCACAAGATGCCATTGAAATGCATCAAAGGAAAAGTAAGAAAGGAATAAAATCCTCCAAAAAACCCCAAAAAGCCTCCACAGAAACTTTCTCAATGTATAGAACCAAATTAATTACATAAACACATAGAAGAATGGTTATTTAATTGTAGTTATTGTACTTGCCACTACTTAAGCAAGGAAACAATGTTAAAGATTGAGTAAGGGAGACATACCTGTAGACACTTTATCTGTATATGTGTGCATTGACAAGAGTACTTGACAGAATCCTAGAAAAACAGATCATGCATTTATTTGCTGTACACTTTTTCTACAGGCTGCCATTTCAATGATATTTAACCACAAAGCAGTTACAAAAAGATGCAACAGACATTTGATGGCATGGAGGGCAACAGGGTCCAGACAAATGTTTTGATCTGGAGAAAGGAATCCTTTTCTCACCAGCAGCAATTATGAAGGACTCATATTGTTGAAAATTGTTGAAAATTCCTTACAGGATATCTAGCTATTAAAAAGCAGGGGCAAAAATGTAAACAGTCTTTAAAAAAATAACTGAAGAATAATGCAGGTAGTTTATCCCTCAGAGCTGGAGAAAAATCCATCAGTTGGCCAGCTCTGCTCTTTAAATGGATTATGAGGCTAATGTGCTTACAGTCCTGGGGTTACACTCAGGGAGTTTTTTAAAGCAATAGATTAGGAATACAAAACAGAAAACAAATAATAAAAGAAATGAGAACAGTAAAAAAGAAAATTGTTAATAACAAACTAATGCTCAGACTTGCAAGTGCAGGCTTGCAAATGTAAGACTAAAAGCAGATTCTTCCCCTAGAGCTACATACAAGCTATGGCTGTGACCTTTCAACTGTCTTTCACATTATTGCATTCATAACTAGATGAAAAAGGTGAAGCTCAGTATCTGTTATGAAACCAGGTGAAAAAGGTTAACCAGATTTGATGACTGTAGCCTGATTTAATCTACGTTGACAATTTACAGCAGTTAGCCTTAACAGATTAATTTTCAAGTTGCTAAACTGTGAGATACAGTTCCTTTAATAAATTCAGGTCATCTTAACTATTTAAACTATTTCAACAGGACAGCTGGTAGGGTTTTAAAAAATGCTTGATATATGGATTCTTAAAGGATAAACTAGCATCTGCAACTCCCACAGGTTTCAACAAAAATAAAACATCTGACCTTGAAGCCCTTAAATCCACTCATAAACTCCTGAAACCAGTTTAAATTTCTTTTTTCATTAAAAAAACCCCTGGGCTTTGTACTTTTTATTAGCTTTGTTCAAAATAGTCCAAATCAATCCAGATCCTACAGTTGTAGATAAACATGTCCTATCCCAAGTAGGAATTATAATGGAAGCAGCTCTTTTGTCCCACTCTTTTATACCTTTGAAGCTTTGATTATTGGCTAAATGGGAGCAACCATTATATTTAGTTCAGACATATGAAAAAAATTACCAAATACATAGTAGAAAATATATTCAAAAGCATCAGATACTAGGTGAAAACCAGGCAGGTAGGGTACCACCTGGCAAGATCTAAGCTTTGGTGATAATTCTAGCATTTGCATGATCTAGATACATGTGTTTCTGCATTCTGAAATTAAAGTCCCAGAAAAAAGTATCTCAAACATACAGTACACTGTTATGGATTTCTGTAACAGCTAGCCCTAAGAAGCGGTGTGAGTTACTCCCATGAAGAGATCAAATATTCTACTATGTTTGTACCTATAAGGGACTTGAAATTATCAGAAAGGGGTAGGGTGTGAATGTTTGAATGTATTGGTTTGCTGTTCTTTGCACTGCTTTGTACTGTCTTGTCACATCAGGCCAGCCACAAGGTGATGTGCTCTAACAGAGTCTGACAGAGTGTGTCTAACACACTGCGAGAGAGTGTAAGAGGGAAAACAAAGCAAGCCCCCATGGTCTCCCTGCCCATGTTTCTCTCTCAGTGTTGTGTAAATGAGAAACTCAAAGACTACCAAGCAACACCTACCCCAAATACTCAGTGATCAAAATTATAGCCACCATGATTCTCACAACAGACACTTAAAACAGATTTAAAAATACTTGCTCTACACAAAAATTCGGAGACATAATAGGGACTCTTTGCCATATTAGTAGATGCTGAACATATAAACTTGATTCACAAACATTGTGAGTGGATGTTATGGTACACTATTAAATTAAGAGAGTCATACATTCCTTCTTCATAGAAACTTTCTGTATTTAGTATGCAAAATGTATGGTTCTCATTTAGCGAACGGTTATTTGATATGCTGTTCTTTCTTCATCATTAATTGGATAGCCCTAGGCCTTACATATCACATATTATTCAAATGCTTTTTGGATGACAAAGCTATTAATTTCCTCACATGACTTTCTATGCTACTTAGTATTAGAACATCAACCAGAATTTCTCTAATTCAGTTGCAACTGCATATTAGTTCTGAGAGTATCGTCAGGCTAGCACAGAGGAAAAAAAGAATACATGAATGAAACTCAGGGCTTGTTGGTTGTAAGGTTTTTGTTTAAAGAAAAAAGAATAAAAGGAAAATTAAAAACTTGGCTTAAGCAGCACTCCTAGCATCACATAGGAGCTGCCCACGAAAACTGGTTCTATCCTGGCTTCTGCCACGGCTCACTGTGAGACAGTTTCTTCTTTTCCTTTAATCCTCACCTACTTCAATTAGGCAGCTCCTGGCAAGAGGAAGCAGATTTGTGAATGTAAGCTGCTTAAGATGAATTAATAGTGCAGAAAAATTTCCATTTTTTAAAACTGATTCACATTATTTTGCAACTCCTATTCACAAAAGAGAGCCCTAATTGTTCGCAGTCATTCTATTTAAAAGCGCAAAATTTATACTCTGAGGCACACTTGAACACATTTTTAACAAGCCTGAGTTATTTTGTCTTTACTTTCTTCTTGCACTGTGGGATAGAATAACAAGATGTTAAATGTTACTTATAAAAACAAACAGCAACAAAAGGATAAAAGTAACATTGCAAGTAATACTAGCTTTTTCTACAAAACCCACATCTGATAGATATGGAGGCAGATGCAAGTCAAAATAGTCCAACAGAGTTCTGGCAAGTAAACAGTAAAATCTATATAAAAAGTAACCACTAGAAACTTTCTATCTACATTCCTGAAAAGTCTTTCTGTGTAAGCTCTGAGACATCTGAAATTAAGAATTGGACAAAAATAATGAAAAAAGAAGTGAATTGGGTTCTTGGTTGACAAAATTAAGAATCTGGCATAAATTGCATCTAAAGAATGTTAGAAATTACAGGCTATAGTGCTGCACCTACCAGTACTTCCCTTGTCTACTCATTTGGGTTTGGCTGGCTGTTTCTAAGTCTCATTGATATCAAACACCTCTAGATAACTACATTCTGTATAGCTTTGACAGTAGGTATGATACTGTATGGACAACCCTGAGAAGCTTAAAGGCTATGCAGATTTCATAAAAAGAAGGATCTAACAATACTAATAATGGTCATAATGTTGTTTAAGGAAGGATTTAGCAGTCTCACATCTAAAGACACTCCACTAAAGAGCATAAATGAGAAGAGTTTTCTCTATTTAGCTTATAAATGTCATCTTATTTCTGTCGACAATTATTTTAATTGCTGCTGAAATTAATTACATCTCTTTTTAAATTATCATGAGGCAGCATGATACAAATTGGTTTATAAAGTGAAATCGATATTTAGTGAGAACTGTGTTATTACAAGTGTGGCAATATTTCTGCTGAGTTATTATGTCAGGTTTATAATTTCCCCCTATTGCCAGACATCTTTCCAGTTCAAATAAAGCTTTGTACTGCAATTCCAGTATCCAGGATCTAAAGTACCAATTTCAAAATAAAAGTTGCTATTCTAGAGGAAAAGCAAGTCTCTTTCATTGCCTGGAGACAGCAGCGGAAGATAGATTTGCCTATAAATTTAGTCTTCTGGTTCTTATTACGCTATTTAGTCTATGGGAAAAGCAGTTTTCAGGTTGCTTTGCTAATTCATTAATTCTACATTGTCCTGTTTTCCAAGGTTACAAGAAAGCTATAATGTTATTCTAACTTAGCTGCTGGCTAGCCCCTGGTTCTAGCCATGATTCCTAGCTCTGTGATTGCAGCCATGCAGCATAGTGTTGCACACTGCTTTTCAACACTATAATTTGCTTATTTAACCAGAACAGTCTGGCAGACCCAACTAGAAATTCCATTTTTTTCTCTGAAGGCTTGACACTCCATGGAGTACGGAAATAATGCTTTGTGTGAAAGGAAGATATCATCTTGCAAAATAAGAAAAAGGTTTTAGTGAGCTGAGACTTCAGAAATTGCCAGAGTACAGGAATAAAACATCTCTTCAATCACTTAATTTTTTAATTCATTCCACTGAGCGTGTGTATCATTTAAATTCCTTTATTTGGTTTAATTCTACAGATTTCTCTTTCTCTACAGATCCTCTCTAGAAGAAATCAAATTTATTTCAAGAATTAAGAGTTCTGAAGAATGAAGAGTTGTCAACATTATGCTATCCTTTAAAGAGGAACTTTTGATTTTCTTAGGCAATTTCAATATATAGTAATTCAAGACAGACTTGAAAGACAGAGCTTTTAAGATTGCTGTGGACCTTCTTTTCTGCATTAACTTCAAATATATTTCTCTGCAAAGAACATACATTCAAATGCTCCACATGATGTTCCCATCTGTTGCTAGATGGAAATAGTAAGCAAGTACCACATTGCAGGCATTATAGAATCATAAAATATTTTGGGTTAGGAGGGACCCTAGAGGTCATCTAGGCCAACCACCCTGCACTGAGCAGGGACACCGCCAACTAGATCATGTTGCTCGGAGCCCCATCCAACCTGGCC
>BOSO01041049.1:401-16650 GCA_018403395.1 Gorsachius goisagi | reverse complement strand
AGGTTTGCTGGCTGGGCTGGTGACCCCACGGGGACCCAGGCTGGAGCCGTCTGCTCCTGAGGGACTGCACCCCATGGGAGGGATGGACCCAGGCTGGATCAGTTGGTGAAGAACTGCAGCCTGTGGGAAGGACCCATGCTGGAGCAGTTTGTGGAGGACTGTCTGCCGTGGGAGGGACCCCAGGCTGGAGCAGGGAGGAGTCTGAGGAGTCCTGCCCTGGGGAGGAAGGACCAGCAGAGACATTGTGTGATGGACTGACCCCAACCCCCATTCCCTGTCCCCCTGAGCCGCTCAGGGGGAGGAAGGAGAGAAAATCGGGAGTGAAGTTAAGCCTGGGAAGAAGGGAGGGGTGGGGAGAAGGTGTTTTAAGATTCAGGTTTGGTTTTTTGTTTTTTTTTTTTTTATTCTCTCCTACTCTGATTTGACTGGTAATAAATTAAACTGAATTCCCCAAGTTGAGGTTTTTTTGCTCATGATGGTAACTGGTGAATGATCTCTGTGTCCTTATCTCGACCCACCAGCCTTTCATTATATATTTCTGTCCCTGGCCTTCTGAAGAGGGGAGTGATAGGGTGGCTTGGTGGGCACTTGGTGTCCTGACAAGGTCAACCCACCACAATCACCCATCAAAGCTAATGTCTTTCTTAAACTATTTCTTTAATTACCTATTACCATTCCTTTTACCTCTATTGCCAGCTGTAAATTTCTCCACTACGGTTTTTGTCCACTGATATTTACTTTCATGTCTAAAGAATTGGAGGTAAGACCAGTACAGTAAAACATGCTCATGGACACACATATATATGTTTATATGTATCATATATACTCTTCCCCATGTGACTGTCTCTAAGTAAATGAGATAGCCTGGCTTCCTGCCTAGTATAACAGCTAAGATTTAAAAGCAAAAGGAGACTTAATACTAAAATAATTATTTAAAAAAGCCCCCAACAAAACAGCCATCTGTAATCACTAGCAAAACCTGAAGTTCAGTGTTATTTAACTGAAACATCATGCTCCAGTGCTAGACTGTTCAAGTAATGAAAGAAATCAATCTACATTGAACATTACTTAATTATAGTTGCTGAAAAGCAATGTTACAAATGTCTAGGAGTTTTTGCAGGTTAATTGTGTAGAAAATTAATAACCTGTAAACTGCTATTTTATCTTATTTTCTTCTTCATATTTCAAACTACTGTCTATCAGCATTCAGACAGCTGACAGAATAGGATTTAGGCAGTATGAAAAATGTTATAAATGCATGAAACAGTCACAAGACTGAGTTAAAGACATATGATGTGTTTGAGGTCATGAAGGACCAAAGATGGCCATCGAGGTTATACCAGAAATCAGACTTTCACCAACATGAGAGCTCACCTCTCCTTTCTTCCTCTATGAGAAAAATAAGCATAAACTAATATACCTATACTCAAAAAAATTCCTGTGTAAGCAAGATATACAAAATGTAGATGAGCTTAGCCAAGTTTTATCTGCTCTACCTACTATTATTGCTGTTGCTACATCAAGGGGGGGGGAGGGGGGAGAGAAGAAAAGAGAAAAAAAATGGAGTTAATATGAAGCAATAGCAGCTGAGCCTGGAAGTAATCTGACTTGCAATGGGTGAGGGAAGTGCCACAGATGCGAGATATATTCTATATATTAACTTGGAAACATGAGATATGCACAGATCAGAAAGACACAAAATACTGCCTAGATCTCCCTATCTTGCTTTACTGTTTTGGATCCCTTGGTTTTCTGGTTCTTCAACATACATAAGTCTACTTTCCAGTAGTTACTGGTATGTTACCTGAATCATGACTACTCTCTGTAACAGTGGAATATCAACTTGCTTTAAACCATACCTGTTTCTAGTTGGACAGCCTAAGTGAAAAATAGTCAGATCAAAAGAGCTTGTCACCAGAAGAACCAGACAGAACTGAATAGCCTTTAGCTCAGAAACATGCTCAGAAAATTACTCCAACACTTACAAATACATATTATTAAAATCCAAAACAGATGTGAATTATTAGTGGCAAGAAAAGGGGATGCAATTAAAATAAATATCATGGGTAGAGTTTATTTGCCTGGTTTTAATGTTTAACTGCAAAATGCCATTATTTGAGATTTCAATGCTGCTATTTCCTTTGGCATGTTATTGAACAGATTGGGAGACTACATTTAGTTTACAACTTGTTTATGAAGGCCACGGCTCAAGATTTCTACTCAGAATAGCTTTTAGGAATGTGATTAGATCCCAGTGGAACTTGAATGAGTGTATAAAGTTAACTATTCCTCAATAGGGATTGAAATAAGCCGTTATTTTCTGTTTGAGAAAGCTTCTATTAACAGGCAGTCATAACTTTGAGAGATAAAAAGGAGCTGTCAGTCTCAAAGAATGTTGGCCTGAAAGGAGGTTAACCTTGCTAAATCCTGGATTGGTAGAGATTTTGCACAGATTTCCACAGAGCTGAATACCCATCCAGATAAATAGAAACAGCCATTTCAAAATCTCTCAGTATTAGCCCCAAATTTTTTAACATTTTAATCCAAAATGCTTACTTTTGTTTTGATTTTTGTTGTTTTCTTTTCTTTCTGGAGAGAAATTATGCACATTTACATAACAAAACCACCCAGTAAGATACGATGCTATTCAGATTAGATTGTTTAATAAAGCAATAATTGAATTGTGCTTTTGACACAATTAAAACGTGTGACACCTCTGTAAGCAGGAAAAATTCCAAATGTTATCCAGGTTATGCAGTGAAGCCTGCAGGCACTGTGATTTGTACAACCAGGTCTTTCATCCTCATGGTTTTCTCCTGCAGCAGTTCCACTGGGGAATATCAGACCCTGGTAGATGCCCATGCTTTAATCTCAGCGCCAGGTCTGTTTTAAAGCAAGGTGTCAGAGGAGTTAAAATCTCACCTGGACCCATTAATTTCACATGGCCTTCCTATCCGGAGACAGATTTGCAGGCACAGCAAAGAAGACAGGTATGCCGAAGCCTCCCTGCTGCCTCATACAGTGTGTACTTGGTGACACATGAAAGATGCATGGAAAAGGTGGAGTATGGGCAACACAGGTAGTTTAACCATTTAGGGAAAAAAAGAAAAATGAGTGAATGTGTTAGAATGAAAAAAAATATATCAACTTAATGAAATCAAACCATTTCAGTATTGGATACTTTTTGTTTGAGTTTTTTTTAAGCTTTCTGGACTGGGAAATTGTGAAGATGGGATTGGGTACAGAGAAACTAAACAAATCTAACAGGACTGGCAGGATTGCTAATGCCAAGACTCTTATTCCAAACAGCTCTGCAGCATTTGGCAACAATTGTGAAACGGGAGAGAGAGAAAAATGAATATAAAAGGACTGAGCCATTCAGTAATTACCAGCTGAGATTCAATTTATGGAACAGCTGAAAGATGTGAGAGAAGGTCACACCAAATTAGAGGCCAAAACTCAATGCTCCCAATCTCCTGAGCATCTCTGATTTGCTGTGTTGGAACGAAATTGCCCTTGCCTTTACTTAGAACAGGATCACACCCATGCATTCCAGTGGTATCTGGGATTTCTTTCTTGGAACACCAGTTCCTAGTGCTGGTGAAAAGAACCATAGGTAATGATGAAAGCAGTTTGGCTACAATTTCCAAGGAGAATGGAAAGCTACAGATCTGAATCATCTAAATTAATAGGCACTTTGGAATGAAGTTGAAAAAGAGGTTAGCCAAGACCTTTGCTGTTAGAAAACATGGAGTTTATGGTTGTATATAGCCAGCTGTGTATGTCTTTAAGCCTTTATGAGGTAGTCTGAAGCCAAGGGTTGATTTGCTGCAAATTTAAATACTAAGAAAGCAGATTTAGGATGAATATAATATTTTGCAGCATTCCTGCTTACACTAGCCAAGGTAAAAACCAAACCTACACACACACAAAGAATCTGCTTTAGCTTGCTAAAGAAGTAACAGAACATTTATTCCTGGAATGGCAGGGGGTGGGAATGAAGGGAAAGAACAGAAATGAGAGCTGATAGGGAACATTTGTTGTGTGCAAAATTGACTGCAGTATAGAAAGTACTAAAGTGTGTGACTATAGTGTATCACATACAAAACATTATGTGCCATATCTACTAAAACAGTGTTTCTCTGTGCCTGGTAAATATAATAACTGACCCCAGTGTTTAGATATTTTATCACTTGGACATGTTAAAATAAACCATTCCTCCTTAGCCTGTTTAAGGAAAGTCTATTTGGAGGGCCTTGCCAAAGCTAAATCTGGGGTCAGACCTGCATTTGTGATTGCAGCTGAATTAGCCTTTTTAATTTCCTTCTCTACCCCCTCAGCTCATTCTGGTGCCCTTTACTTTCAATTGGAGTCTGGCAACTTTCCAAAGACTTATAGAAAGTTCACTGAGACAACATTGTGAGCATTTGGCTGCTTATCTAAATGATGTCCTAGCTTCCTCCAAACAGGAGGACTCTTACAAGGAAGGGATTCAAGAGTGCAACATGTTTAGACTAGTGAAAGGCAGTTAAGAAGGCATTAAATCACAGTTTACAAGTACTTATGAGGGATACAAGGCACTAAGCATTGCATTTTTATATTGCAAAATACATGGAGAACTTTTGTCAACTTACCTTCAGTCTGACTGCAACAAAATACAGGATTAATGTCTACTCAAGCAGTCAGAAAGGGTAGGCCAGGGAAAACAGCAATACTCACTATTATAATTTTTAAAGCTTTTCAGATGTATATGAAATAAAACCTATAAGTAGATATTTAGGTAGATAAATTAGATAGCAGCAGATAGTGAAACCAGAACACACCATTTGCCAGGAAAGCCTTTTAGCATTTAGCACAACTAATCAGTAAATTGAAAAAGAAGAAAAATAACTTACCGCAAAATGGTTTACTTTCAGTTCCAGGCGATTGGCAACATGTTGAGAAGCAGAATTTGGTGCATGGCATTTAATGGAATTGAAAAGCATCTGGTGCATCCCTTTGGCAATTAAAGGCTGTTTTTACACACCTTAAATAAGGAAACAAACCAACCATGAATCATTGTGCAGAAGGCAGTTACTTTAAAGACACAGGCCAGCATTTCAGAAATTCTGTGACACCAGCATCTAACTCAACTTTAGGAGTGGTGAAAGAGCTGGAAGTTTTGCAGATGGCTGTGTAGCTAGGCTTGTGGTCCTAAGCTGATCCATAAAATACCTGAGCAAACACCAAAGTCGTGTTCAGAGTGTTACGTCCCTCAAGACTTCCTGCTTTCTCTCATCTGTTGTAATCCTGTGTGGCAGGATGGATTTATAGCATTGTCTTTAATAGCTGCCAAGGGAACTTTCTTCCATAAATGTGTCTGCTTTTGAACCCATTTATGCGTCTGACCTTCTGAAAATCCTGTGGCATTGAATTCCACAGTGTAATCATATACCCGACAAAAAAGTGCTTCATTTTGTTGGTTTCAGACCAGCTTATTAGTTTTTCTGTTTCTTAGAGTGAATAATGCAAGAACTTTCCCCTGACCATTCCTCATTCTGTTTCTCCATGCAGCTCATGATTTTACATGCCCTCACTTTTCTCATCTGGAAAGTCCTAAACTACTTGCTGGTCCTTTATAGAGAAAGCTCTTCATGACTTTGCTCTTACCTGTCTTTTTTTCATTCTATCTCCTTTTTCAGGTGGAGAAAAAGGATTTCTATACAGGCACAGAGATACAGGCACAGGTTTTTTTTGTGGTTTTTTTTGTTTTTTTTACTTTGGCATAATACTTTTTCTGGTTTATTCTCTGCTGTTTTTAACAGCAATGTTCTATTTGCCTTTATGACAGCTTTTTATTGCTAAGTGGAATTTCTGAAGACACCAGGAACAGTGACTCTTAGATCCCTTTCTAGACTGGCAAAAGGTAATTTAGAGGTTGCCTCTATTTATGTACAGCGAGAATTTCTCTCCCACGTGTATTGCTTTGCATTTAACAAGAACTGTTTTCCATCTGTGATTGTACCTCCTTGTCACTCAGCATCATGAAAACCTTCTGCAACTTTTCACAATGTATTTCAGTTTGGAAGATCTGGAATAATTCTCTGTCATCTGCAAATCTTGTCACTTTGTTACTTGTTCCCTTTTGTGGATCACTTATGAATATTTCAAACAACACAAGTCTTGCACAGATTCCTTTGGTGACAACTGTGAAAACTGGGCTTTTTTTTCTCAAATATTGGAACAGTTGTTATTCTTTCTCTTATTCCTGACACCTTTTTTTTTTTTTATATTGTCAAGTAAGTAGGTTGGTGGTGTTTTGTTGTTTTTTTTTTTTTTAATTCCAGCTGTATTATAGAAACCACAACAGCTTTTGTTTTGAAATTTTTTATTTGTTTGTTTTTTGTGGGGGTTTGGTGTTTTGTTTTGGGGATATTTTTGAATACTGGTTGAATACTGATGAAGGTGTGAGAAATAACTTATTTCTACAAAATCTTTTTAAAGTCTTTTCCACTGTATCCTAGTTAAACACATGACTATTAATTCTATTCTTTTAAATGCATTTTAACAATTTACCCAATAGGCAATTTAACCTATTAGTCTAATATATGTCAGACTGACAAACCCATCACCTTGTTAATATTTCTCAGTGTTACTTTCCTCTAACATACCTTTCTGCAATGCTCTTTTTGATCTTTTCTTAATTTCAAAGATTAAATGTAAGAATAATACCTATGGCATGGTCTAACTGGTTGCACAGGTAAAAAAAAAAAAAGTTATTTTTCTTTCTACTTCTCTGGATTCCATGATACACTTTCTTTTGCTTCTTCCCTTAATTACTCTCTCATAACCCGTTTTCTCTATGAAATTACAATTACGATCTCATTCCATGGCTCAGCATCCCTCCTCCACCTGGCATAATTGCACCCTTGCTGGTTCACACTCTGGTGTTACACCTGTAACTACTGGCTCTGCAAAAGAAAGATGTGATAGAGTTTCTTCCTCCCCAAGAGATAAGGTAATAATGATAGGCTTATCATTAGGTGGCAGGAGCAGTAGCTGATGTGAAGTTCCAGAGGGATCAAAAGAGCCAGGAGGCATAGCAGGAGTTGTTATTTCTATAGCAGCTGCCCTCGGTACTCCCAGAGAAGGCTTTGAACCTTCCTGGTCCATCCCTTCTGCTTCTCTCTCTCTTTTACAAAATAAACCAAATTGAATACATCATGCATTTAGTTAGTTATTTTATATCCACAGTGAACCAGGCTTCATTCAACAACATAAAAAATGGGAAGTGATGTAGCATTGATTTTGGTTTTTGCAGTTTCCTTTCTTCTTTGTCATTGTACAAGTCGTACACTTCCCAACTCACTGCCATTTTTCAGCTCTGGTGTCCAAAGATCTTTGAAAAAATTTCTCTCAGAAAAGGACACTGGTCTATTTCTTTCCCAATAAATGTTTTTTTAATTCTGGTATGTTTTCTCCTAGTATAGATGGATGGATTTCCCTTCCAGCAGGGTATTCACACATCCCTACCTCTTCTTTTATGTCCATAACTACACTTTAATAGTCTCCTTGGGATGGGTAAAAAAGAAACCATGTTATGTCCTAGCTAGACATTGTTTCCAGCTGGGGAAAGTCCCAGAAAATTTAGTAAAAAAACTACTTGTGCAGATAATGACGTTTGGACTGGTTAAAACAAAAAAAAAAAAAAAAAAAGAAAATGCAGCCCTCTATCAGTAAGATAACAGAATAACCATATTCATCTCTTTTCTTACTTATACTGGAGTCAGTTTAAGAAACACTTTCTTGGTGTTGATATATTCTATTTGATTGCATAGAGTTGATTTTACTCTTTTCAAAATGTAGTAACTAGTTCTTTCATTTGCTATAGTGTATTGCCTTCTTTCATTTGATATCCACCAGGTTTTGGAATGTAAGGAAATGATCCTCATGCTGAACAACATTATATTCCTCTAAGGAAGAAAGTGAATCCACATATTGTTCTGAATAGTCAGGCCAGCATGAGAAGGGATCAGGATCTATCCTGAACTGTAAAGAATAGCAAAGCTACTGATTTATCTAGGAATTAAATTGTCCTTCAACAGCTGAGAATTTCAGCATGTATTGCGTTAAACAAGTTCACCTTAAGATTACTTCCTGATCTCTTCAAAGGTTTTGGGTTTGTTTTCTGTTTAATTCTCTGAGTTGAGATAATATGGATGAAATCATCCACAAAGATTGTGGCTCACCATGGACATCATTACTATGGAAATGTAACAGACAAAGTTAATGACAGATGTCAAGAACTGTTAGTTCCTTTTAGTTTCAAAATGAAGACTCCTACTGGGATGAAGTATTCATAGGGGGGTGTTTTTTACTTCCCAAATAAAAGCAAGGTTAATTTTCATGTTACTAAATGACAGGGTTACAGTAAGTGTGGAGACTGTATTTTATAAAAATCAATGAATGCAAAGGGTAATTGTAGGAACTTACTCTTCAGGGATAATTCTGATCTTCCTCAGCTGTATTTATTCTTTGTTTCAACTACTGAGAACCTCAAACAGCCTTTTGCATTCACTAAAAGTGAATTTTGATTTGAAACAATAGAGTAGTTTTCTTTCATGATCTAGGTTATCACATTTTAAATTAGCTCAATTATACAACATGCTTATTAGAGTCAGTGCATTAAAAAACAGCACAGCATCACTGAGACCCAGAGAGAGAAGAGATCCAGACCAGGCTTCATCCACCTTTGCAAGTGTCTGAACCAACAAGTTTTAAATAAGCTCACATTTGAAATGACTGATTGGTCCTCTCACTCCAAATTTGGTTAATGAATTAAATTATTTTTGAAGCAGGGTGCAGACATATTTAGGATAATTTAAGAATCAGAAAGGCAAGATAGTTATGGTACTTGATAAATGAAACTGGGTAAAATCTACCATATAGCATAGGTGGAGGAGCAAAGGAAAGTTAAAGTAATTGAAATGAAGAATCTAATGGGTTGGCCATCGGTATGAGAGAATATGAGATGTCAAATATCAGTTCCTTAGGTAAGATAGAAGCAGAGAAGAGAAAATTAATTCATAGTACATTTCAAGAAATTTGGGAAAACATGACCAAAATTTGGATGGAGATAATCAACATTTCCTCCCAAAGTCAGGCATTTGAGCACTTTTTTCCCATCTCTGAACGATCTTCTAAGGTACTTGGTGCTCATCACTAATGAAAATTCTGCCAAGAGAAAAAACGTCTCAGTGAAGTACCTCAACACAATTCAACTGAAGGAAGTTTAATATTGCCCCCAATATAGTATTTCATTTCCTTATCAAAGAGATGTTTACCTTCCTGTCTGCCTGCCTTCCTTTCTTCCTTCCTTCCTCCTTAATTATACTCCAGGGCCAAGTGTGAACCTTGAAGATTTTATTCTTTTCTTCAAAATATTGCTTAGGGTACTTGCTACCATAAATACATAATGTTTCCAAGTCCTCCATATCCATTCTAGTATTTTTTAGTTTTTTTCTGAGTAGCAAAGTACTGATAAATCAAGATCTAAGAATCCAGCTGGGTTTTTTCTTTCCTGTTAACAGGTCATAGTGATAACATTTACTGAAGCACCATTGTTATCAACAGTCTTAAAAAGTTAAATTTTCATGACTTTATAAACATTGTAAGAACAGAACACAAGTAGCAGACAGATAAGAACCAAGATCATCTCATTTAACTGTCTGTGGCATGTAGTTCTGAAGGAAAGGAGAGTTTCTTCTATCTGAAGAAACAGACCCTTTTTTCCTGAACTGCTGTAATCTGAAATTCACTGTATTAATCTCCCCCGCAACCAACTGTCCTGTCGTTGCACAAGAGTAGCAAAGGGGTAGCTGTAACCTGGTTGCAACCTGAAGCAATCCCACCATTGCTAAGCAGAAAGGCTAATGCTTGAGTCATGCCTCCGCTTCCTTCGACCAAATTAATTAACCTTGTTCTCTCTAACCACCTGTCCATCTTTATAATGTTTGTCAGTGCTCAATTATCTACAAAACTTTTATCCTTCTTTCAAGCTAGGTGAAATTGGTCAGCAGATCCAGATGTTAGCATCTAAGGACAGACTGGGAAATGAACAGCCAACACAGTTATGTCAGCAAAACTTCTTTGAGGAAGCAAGCTAAAGGCAGTAAAAAGCTTCTAGGAATAGATTAATGGCAATAAATTTAGACACCAAAATAGGAAGCTGTGACAAGTCTTCTTGCTGAAGCTGATCCAGTTTTAATGAAAGAATTAAAGATTCATCAGGCTACAGGGAAGGAGCAAAAAGAATCATGACTCTGTCTAGTGGTTAGGGCACATGCCTAGCTGAGGAAGGATGTGAGTTATAATCGCTTGAAAAGCATCAGTGCTCGGAAGATAAGTGATGAGAATTGCTCTCGCCATATACTTTTCATATCTGATTGGTTGCAACATTCATTTGTGATGTGTGGTTTGTCCCTACAGGTGATGAAGGAACTAGATATTGACCTTGGCAATGTTTTCCTCATGTAAGCACTGCTGCTGAAGCAGAGCTTAGTTGTGGCCAGGGTCCTGTGTGTTGGGCATCCTCCAAGGCTACCTCCTGGATCAGGCTCTGTAGGGGAGGTAAGAGGAGGGATAGCCAGCTGGGAATGTAAGCAGGGTTTAAGCAGGATTCAAAAACACTTGTGAAGATGCGGCATTTTCAGGCTTGCTCAGAAGCAAACAAACAGTCTGCAAGGAAAACCTTTTGTTGATTGACAGTCATGGTACTGATGACTTTGTAGTTCCTATCTGTAGCTGGAATTAAACCAAGCTAAAAGTTTTTACTGTTTTGTGAATGTATATTCCTAAGTCAGATGAGCTGTGGAAGGCCCCACCAGCTGCAGGACCACATATGTTTCTCCAAGACAGCCTCCCACTGGACTGTTCTAGCAATCAAATATTAAGTATACTAATTTCTAATTATATGTAAACTACTAATGATTCTTTGTCATCACTGATTTGGATTGGTTTTTGATGAGAAGCAAACTGGAAATGAGAGTTTCTTACTTGCTCTCAGCAAAAGAAAAAAATTACCTAGTGTGAATTTTGCCAACATTTTCACATTAATTATAGATTATGCCCATATGATATATTGAAGTAACATTTTTGGCTATAGTTATATAGATGAAAAATGTGTGTATGTTTGGGTAAAACAGAGGGAGAACCAAAATCTATATAATATCTAATTTAGGAATATATCTTCATGTGGTAACTTGGAAATCACTGTAACCTGATAGTACAGAATTAAATGCACATGGTTGGCAGAGCAATGGGAGACTTGGATGGCTAACTCACATAAATTTACCCCGTTAGCTCCACAAAGATTTATCACCACGCGGATTTGTACTGTTACACGTTACAAATTCATCATTTATAATTGATCAATACGGTTGAGCACTTCTGAATAGTCCTCCCTTTCCTCACAGCGGTGTACAGGCCCAAAATCAGATTACAGCAGGTCAGCAGGGAGTGCAAAGAATCACAGAATCACAGAATGGCAAGGGTTGGAAGGGACCTTGGGAGATCATCTAGTCCAACCCTCAAGAATGACTCAGTAAATGCCATAAACCTCTCTATGTAGCCTGCCTACTACATTCTTATGTATTAAGACAAATTCACAAGGACAATTTCATTGAAAATATAGTGTAACTTCACTTCTGCTTTTTAGTCCTTTTAGGATTTAAGTGGGAATATGCACATGGTTTAAGCAGGGTCCATAGGAATAATCCAACAAGCACAGAGCATTATCCTTTCAGTTGCTTTCACATCACTGCATGTCACACTAGCTCTGAGTGTCAGGATGCTAGTGAGGGGTAGGCTAGTAGAAGTCAAAAGAGGCAGGGCGATTAAAAAACAACATTTAAAAGAGAGCTTATGAAGTAGCCAAAAAAGCACAGTGGAGTATACCTAAAAAATAAAAAGAAAAAGAAAGAAAGAGAAAAAAGAAAGCAGTCTTGGCTTCAAAGTGTGCCAACTCAGGTGGCACATCAAAATGGACATTTGACAGGAGATGGATGTTAGACGAAGCAATCCCCCTAATAAGTTTTGCTTGAGCATCTGCCTGTGTAATAAACTTTCAGCAGGGAGAATACTATGACCCTCTGATCCCTTTTTATCAAAGCAACAGCTTTGCAAGAGGATGACGTTTCACAGGGAAAGCGATGTCAGCTTGCGAGTCTGTTTCATTACCAATACGCCTGTTAGCTGCTGGAACAGAGCAGCCCATCTTTGATCTGCAAGAAGCTGGCGAGGAACACTGTCTGCTCATCTCATTTTAATTTTGCAAAATTACAGCAGGTAACTCCAATTTCACACCCTGCTTCCCTCACAACTTCTCTTCTCAGTGAAGGTCACAGCCTGCTCTGGACGTGCAGAATGGATTTCTCCTCCAACCTTGCCATCAGCAGCGAAAGGAAGATGGAACAGGTGGTTTCTGTGAAAAGTCTGCCCTGAGCTTATGTGTGTGACCGAGGTTTGCAAGATGCCCAGGCTGGCTTTAAATTAGCTGGCTTATATCCCCAAAATATTGTAGACAGGGAATTGTGCAGCTGAGGCTACAAAATCCTCTTGCCATCCTTGAATTGTGTTCAACTTGTGTTGAGCTCCTGTTAGTTCCACAGCTATCACTACCAAAATCTGCCCGCAAAGGCTAGCAGGTATATGTAGCCGGATTCCCATGGATATACCAAATCAGAGGCCCGTTATTTGTGCAAAGTCCAGCTCTACATTGTGTATAATTGCCACAAAGTCCCTGAAATTGCCCTGCTATGAATTTTTCTTGGTTTTTTTTTTTTTTTCTTGCTAACCCACCATCCAGTGGTAATGCTTTATCACCATTAAAAGCAAGAAGCAGATTGCATCTTGAGGTATCTAATCTTAGGATGGGAAGAATAACTTTCTAGACTTAATGTACTTTATTAATCAGGGATATGAGTCAATAGCTTGAACATAGTTATCTACTGCCATTTTAGGTTCTGTGGAGCATCCCACCTGACTGCTTCTCCAGCTGCTGCTCAGGAATGGCAATAGGCCAAAGTATACTTTTAACTACAATTATATTAATTATTAAAACGTAACTAAGACCACCTACTTCAACAGCTTCACTGACAGAATTCCCTGCTGAACTCTCAAGGTCCCTAGCAGAAAGACAAGCCAATAAATTCTGAAGTAATAATTGAAAACAGCCCACCATAGCAGCCAATTCAATTATATTGGCTCTAAGGATGAAAGATTCGATTCATTGGATCAGTGGGCGAGTTTTTGCATGTACTTCTTATGGTTTCAAGGTGCCCATAGAGAGCAATGTTTGCTGCTAATATTTTAGAAAAAAAAATCAGAGTGGGCAGATGAAAAACCAGAGCTGTCCCTAACATTTCTTTGCCATGAGTGGCAGAGTGCTCAGCTCAGTGAAGGACGTGGGGATCTGCTTGGGAAACCTTTGGCATGCTCATAGTTCCCTTCAGGTTGTAGACACATACACAACACCATCCTTGATTTGCAATGTACTAGTCAGTTTAGAGGACAGCAGGGTCATGAAATATAAGTGAAGGTTATTTAATGTAACAGAGGCTAAAGTTTTGTTGTAATTTACAAAACACACTTTCAATCTCGGTTACTATTGAATGCACCAGGCAAGGAAGTGTTCTCATACTTCTTTAGAAGTCAGTCAGATATTTTCAGTCTAGTATCAAAGATTTCATGTTTTATGAGAAAACACTAGGTTCCTAATATCTGATTATTTCTTTTTAAACATAAAATTTAATAATACTGTACATGCTTGGGAGAATTATGTCATTTCCTCTCCTCAGTTTACATTTTCCTGCTTATACTTTGTTCTTGAGGACAGTTTAATTTTTATTTTTTTTATTTCATCAAGAATAGTTCTGGATATCTATGGCTCTAGCTGATATCTCATACATGTATTCCAATCAATGACTACATTCATTCACAGCTGCTAAAAGGGTGTCACTTTAACTGTAAAATCATTCAAACGCCTTCTCCTTTTGTAGTGAGTTTAGCAGCTCCTGCGTTCTATACCAAGTGAAGAAGACAATCCTGCCTTAAAAGAGGAAAATTATAAATTCTTCCTATAGCCATCTTAAGTACAGTTGACATTTCACAATATTTAACAAAAACTAAGCCTTCATGGAAAAGCTAATTACCTTCTGAACAACCAGCTTGAGGATTTTTGCCAATAACAACAAAAGAAGAGAGCATGCATTGCACAACGAGAAGCCTTACACTATCCTTTCTTGGCAAAATGAAAATCACATGGAATCAAGTGTTCATGTCGATGGGATTGACTAAGATATTTCTCTCATGGAAAGCCTAGAAGATCCATAATGTGGTGAAGATGCATCCTAAAGGAGTTTCTCAGTACAACATCCACACAATTTCATTTTTTAGGAACTGAATCTATGGCACAAAATTGACAATTAAGAAAGTGGATTCAGTTTCAGATTTAGCATTTTTTTTCTACTTGAGATTGTAATCAGCGTGATCCAGTTTCTTGTGTTCTTGATAGCTTTGGATAAGGCACTTATTTTCCTGTTTAAAGGTATTCTGAACTGTTTTAACATTACTGAATACAATATTCCTCTTCAACTCCTCATACTAAATTGATAAATTGTCAGATATCTGATAGGATTTTGCAAAAATAAATTAATCTATGGAAAATGTTCATTGATTAGCTAAGTTGCATATCAACAGATTAAAGTCCACCAATTTTTTTGTTGTTTGATTTTCCTGGAGGCCACCCTAGAGCAGGAATCAGTTGCTCTTTAAAAAAGCATAGCAAGGCTAAAAAATTATTAGAAACAGGCATCAAGCAGAAATAGTATGCATAGCTGACAATGTGGTTAGGGTATAATTAATCATGCTGAATTTTTTTTTTTCTGATAAAAAAAAGCAGAAATTATTCTTTGAGACTGGGATAGGTTCTTTAATAACTACAAATAACCAATATCTTGATTTTGTGTCCCAGTGAAGCTTGTGCATGCAGCAGTATTATGCTCTGTTTAATAAATAAATAAATAAATAAATAAACCAAGCCTAGAAACTAAACCAAAAGTTTTAGTTATAACATGTATGTGAAAGCTACATTCAGAAACATCTTTTTTTTTAATTTTATTTTTGCCTTAAGAGATTCCCTACATTTTTACTAAAATGCAAGCATTTTGTTAGATAACATAATATGTTCTTTTCAATGTCTGAAACAAGTATAGGGCTTAAATGTGGCTTTTAGATACATGTATTATTCTTTTGTCTACAGTCAGTTCTTAGGGGACCGATATTTTTAACTTTAGCATGCTATGGACTGGCATCTTAATACTACCATAAAGGCTTCTTTTACATTAAAAATAAAAAAAAAAAAGAAAAAAAGAGTTAAATTCTGCTATCGGATATGCTGATGGAAGTCTGTTGGCATCAGTGGGATGGCACCAGAAGGATCTGGCACTACTTCTATTCCCTGAATTCCACAGCCCCTAGGACTGTGCCGCTCTTTTTAAGATGAGGATGGGTTTCTCTGTCATATTCAATAATTCAGATGATTTGAACTTAAGTGAACAACATGTAGGGAATTTACTGTAGATGCTTATAGTACTGGAAAGAACCCTCTGGCACAAAAGTTTGTTTTGCTGTACATTTTATTAGCAGTTTGTAGTTTGGAGGAGAATTTCTGTTGGTGTTTTTCTTTGTCAGCAACTTATGAACCCAAATGTGTATTTCTTTATTGGGTCAACACAGTAGAAGACTTTTTGCTGCCTTTGTATACCTATTTCACGACAGTGGAAACTTCCAGTCAGGACAAAGAACTAAACATGTCTCAGCTTCTGGCCCTGAAAACTCCCAAGACAGTATTTTCCCCATCCTTACAATGGCAATACAAATAAAAATACTCACAGTGATGTAACTACATTTGCAAAGGTTGTGTGGACTGATATTTGCAATCTTTCCTCAACTGTTTGCCCCCAATGTCTCTTCTGTTTGAGTTCTTTTATATCCTCAGTCTCCAATAATTTTTCACAGGTACTATAACCTTACTGCCTTTCTAGACTACTTAGTTATCACTACGACATGGTAAGTAGAGGTCCACTGGAAAATGTAGAAGTTAGAGTGCTCTGTTGGTACATAGACAGCAGCAGGGAAACCTTTGAGAATTCAAAGAATCATAGAATCATAAAAGGTTTCGGGTTGGAAGGGACCCCTAGAGGTCACCCAG
>BOSO01041034.1:0-16543 GCA_018403395.1 Gorsachius goisagi | reverse complement strand
GTGATTCTGTGATTCTGTCAGTATCATCATGCCTGCTTGATTTACTCCTTTTTGATAGTTTTCACTGATGGCGTATCATCAGGCTTTCGATACTTAAAGGGAGCTTATAGGAAAGATGGGGACAATCTTCTTAGCAGGGCCAGCTGTGACAGGACAAGGGGTGATGGTTTTAAACTAAACCAGGGTAGGTTTAGACTGGATCTAAGGAAGAAATTCTTTACAATGAGGGTGGTGAAACACTGGCACGAGTTGCCCAGAGAGGGGGTGGAGGCCCCATCCCTGGGAACATTCAAGGCCAGGTTGGATGAGGCTGTGAGCAACCTGATCTGGTTAAAGGTGTCCCTGCTCACTGCAGGGGGGTTGGACTGGCTGACCTCTAGGGGTCCCTTCTAACCCAGACCATTCTGTGATTCTATGATTTCAAAAGGGAAGATACCTTCACAACTTCATCTCTTAAGCCACAGACTGAAGCAATATTTGGGGTCTCCTATTTCCAAATGTAGGCAACAGTGGCACATAGATTATTTTTTTCCTGTGAGTTTATAAATAGATTAACGTTTGGGGAAGAAAGTAGCAGAGGACCTCTAAAGGTCCCTTCCAGCCCAAAACATTCTATGATTCTATCGTAAATCTCATTCGTAGAGTTTGTGCAGACTGAAAACGTTTTTCTCATGTCCTGCTTGCAGTTCTCAAGGAGGTTAGTTGCTGGTGTAAAAGTGGAAGAGGTCGTCTTCTGGCCCACCTCTTAACTTGTCCAGTTCATGAGCTGCATTACCATGCACAGTTTGTTTAATTTTACAAAACGATGCCCTGCTGCTTTCCACTTGGCCTGCCCGTGTTCAGAGATTAGTATTTAGCCAAGCTAAGTCAGATACAGAGAAGCTTCTAGCAGCAATGTGCCAGATGCAATGTCCCGTTGAGCTGCACAGCTTTCTGCTCTTTCTTACGTGATACTGGGTCTACTGGTAAGGCAGGGCTTGGGTTTCACGCCTATGGAAACAGAGAGAAAAGAATCTTCCTTGCCTCTAGCACGAGTCTCAGCTCCCCCAGCGGTGATGGCCAGCAGCAGTTGGACACTGGCCTTGGTTCCTTCTCCAACTTGCTTTTGGAGGAATCTGTCTTCTACCTCCTCACCCACATTCCCAGCCATATCATGAAACTTTTAGATATTTTATAGCCTTCGGGGGAGGATTATACCAACCCTCCACATTTTGCTGCAAGATCCTTCTGGTTTTTCCTGTTTTGCCCTTAATAAATACTTCCATATTTCTTGCTTTTCTGTTTCTTTATAATTTATCGCAGTCTCTATCTGAGAATAACATCTGAGGAGGTTCAGGTAGCCCGGAGCTGGAGATTAACGGTGACTGCACTTTTACCCAAGCCATCTCTGGTACTCAGCCTTGGCTTTTTGCTTGTGCACCTGTAAAAGTCAACAAGCAGACAGAGAAATAAAATATTTGTCAGAATTATTCCTCCCATAAATATTAGACAGAAAAGCTAAGTTATATGCAGGGAATATGATGAGAAAAGGTCTTACGGAGCTCAAAAGACTCTGAGTGTACCGGTCCTTACGCTCCTTGATCTGTTTGTACTATTTCTATGTGCGTTATCCTTTTCAGCCTATAACTACTTGGGTAGATCTCTGTCGACTGATTCTGTTTGGGGTTTTTTTGTTGTTGTTGTGCAAAAAATGCCTTTAAAATAGATACTGTTGCTACTTTTTAGCAGTTTGGGAATGCTAGTGTTAATGCTTGGAAATTTTTTTGTGAGCCGAACAAAGAGATTAGTCAACTATTCAGTGTCTTTGATACTCCCTGTTCCATGACAAGAAAAAAAAATCCCTGCAGAAGGATCTAGGTCCTAGTCTTAGTCCCACTAAATTCACTGGCAGACGTGTTTTCACAAAAATGCTGATCCTTTTGAAAATTTTGTCCCCTGTTATTTATGTACCCCATTCCCTCCTTACCATATTTCGATTCAAATACAATCCTGGAATTCATTTGGAAGCCTTAGACATAGATAAAATTGGAAGAAGTTTTAGGCTTCAAAAAGAAGCTGCTTTTTTAAGAAAGCGTGCATTAAAAATTTTCAGTTGGTATTTTGTAGAAACCTTTTACTTTTCTCTTTCATACTTTTTGAGAATCAACATTGTAAGGTCTTCACTGTATATTGTAATTTCTGAGATCAAGGTATGAAGGAGAAAGGTGGGGGTTTTTTATATAAGCATACATAAAAGTGTGTGTGTGTGTATATATATATACACAAATATGTGTGAAGTAATATACTCGGGGTGGGGAAAAAAATGCCTGTGTGCCTATAGCAGGTATATTTGCTTTCCAGCTGTGGCTTTTGATGTAATGAAGAAGTCCAAATCTCTGCCTGCATTTCTTACGTCGCTTAGCCACGGCTATACTACGAGCTCTACTTGAATTTGGGCATTCTGAACGTGAAATACTTCCTGTGTTCCCTGAAAATGTACTTGTTTGCTGCTAGAATATTTATTTTGGAATAAAAATGTGTTGTCTAGAATATTTCTCTAGTTCTTAGAGTAAGATAGCCTTTGGCAGCGGTAAAACTCCTACAGGGTGAGACCTGTTTGCATAGGAAACTCCAGAATTTGGAGGGAGCAGCCACTTTTGAGGATGTTTTGGGTTTTTTTTCTAAGTCCTGTATTCAGGACCAAAGCTGTGGTTTAGAAGAAAGCACTTTTTTTATGGAGGCATTGGAAAGATTGCATCCAGCCTGTTCTTCCTTTAATGAGCTGGCAGTCAGGGGTGAGGATAAATACTGCTCTGATGCTGTGGTTCTGAGGCAGCCCGGGCTAATGGGGTGCTGGTCCTGCTCCCGTCCTGGTGCCCGCAGCACGCCGAGATATTTGGGAGTCACTGCCTGGGAGAAGGAGGAATGGTGACCACAGAAGCAGAAGACCAGACCAGCAGCAGAACTACCTGATGCTACAGATCTGCAGCTTAAGGGAAAAAAAAAAAAAGCCACAAACCCTCCCAAAATCCCTCAAAAAACCCCACCCACAAAAAAAATCCCCTTTTCCCTCCCTCCCCAATCTTACGTAGTGAAGCCAAAGATTGTCTGTCTGGTTTGTGTAGGCAGATTCCAAATCTGATAACTGCTCTCTTTATTTCCAGTTTGGGAATTTTTTTTTTAGTTTTGATCGATGAAGCAGCTCTGTTTACATGGTCCATGGACCATATGCGTTTGGGTCTTTTTGTTACAGAATTGAAAAAAAAAATCCAACCCTGCAGGTTTGTCTTAAAATGATATTTTTTCCGTTACAGCTTAAATTTCAGGGAAAATTGCTTTGGCCTTGTTTTTAATTGACTCTAGTTAAGTAAGAGGAGATATGAGGCTATTTCCCCATCATTAAAAAAAAATACTGCTCACTATGTGTTACAGATGAAGGTTTCATAAAACCAAACAAGACTCTCTCTAATTTTAGTTTGTAGGAGCTGAATTTATGCGTCTGTGGTGGTATTCTGCATAATGTAGATTCATGCCTTCATCTCTCCTTTGGAGTGTGTCGGAGCTGGGCTTGGACTGTGTCTCACCGCCGGTAATAACGCTTGTGCTTCTACCACCGTTACCGTGTCAGTATTTCAGTGCCTGAATACATTTTGCCTTCTGCATGTAAATATATTGCTTCCTCCACCTATAAATCGAGGCTGTGAAAGTAGAATGTGGCAGATGTCTAATAGCGCTCAATCGCATAAAGAAAGAAGTGAAAAATAGCGGTTGCTGGAGAGACTGCCTATTGAATTTGGAAAGGTAGATTACAGTTCACAAAGCTGACATTCGGTTAGAGGAATGGGGGAAACGCAATTTTTACAGGAGGACTTGAGATGTTTTACTGGCAGGCGGTTAGGACACCGGTATTACATCCCATTTGAAAAGTCTTGCATGTCCTTAGCACCTTGTTGAGGCACTGGTTCAATACTAACTCAAATCAAACCCTACCAGTTGCTTACAGTGGTCAACGGTGGACTTTGCTGTGCTGTCTCACTCCGTAACTAACCAAACCTCATCTCCTGAAGTCATTGAAATTTAGCAGGGTCGTACTACATGGTGAGAAACGTCTGTGAGTATTTTATGACACATAAATAATTTTTATTTTAATGTCATTTTGAGTGGGCAGAGGTTGCTACACAATGAGGTCTGTTATAAGAAAAATGTGATTTCTGTTGGAAATTCTGTTCTTCAGCCTCTCCAACCCTGGGCACGTGTATCAGTGTAAAACAAATGTAGAATATCAGCTAAGCTTGAATAACTGCGTTATCGTGCATATAGAGGTGATATCTTGCAGGTAATAGCAAGATAATAAGATGTAATTATATATATTAAAATATATGTAATATCAACAATTCTATGATTCTATTAGGGACAGGGTTTAGTGGTGGGACGGCAGGGTTAGGTTAACGGTTGGACTTGGTGATCTTAAAGGGCTTTTCCAACCTAAACGATTCTATTCTCTAGATATTATTTCTTGTTTTCCGCGGTGCAGGAATGTTTTTCTTCTTTTGAAATGTCCTTTTGAAATCTCTTAACCTATAATATATATTACTCCTCCAGACCCAAAATTATAAAAAGGTGAATCTATTTAGAGTGGCTTTAGGTGCTTACACTCGTGAATCAAGAAGAATTGAAAAAGTATTCCAAGAAGAATGCATAGGAAGCCAATTATTTATTTCTTTTCTGTTGTTTGTCTCTGAAGTCTGGCTTACCTTACAATTCACGAGACGGTGCGTGGAGAGGGGAAAAAAGTGGATAAAACAAGAGTTTCATCCCTTTCCTGACATTTTCAGTCATTCTGCCTTGATCGTGTCACCCTAACTTCTGTATTTATCTGACACCGGACCAGGGCACTTGGAAGACAAGGGGAAATCCTTCAATCCTTCATCCAGGTTTTCTTCTCATTTCATCGCAGAGTTGTATCTTGTTTAATAACCTGAAACCTCAACAGGGTGTCGTGTACTCTGTGTTATGAGGGATGAGTAAACATTTTATTAGATCTTTTTGCCTATTTATGATCGGTCATGTTTTGTTCTGCAGAATTATTTATTTAATATTTTTGTCTTCCTCTTTAAGGACAGAGAAAAGTTGTTACTCTTTGACCATTTCTGAATTAATCTAATTTTAACAATTCTTTGCTATTCTCAATTTCATGCAAATACCAGTGCCGTTACTTCTGCAAGTCGTTGGTATGTCTCTCCACGTTTAGAAAATTAAGCACTAATTCTCACTGTGGGCTAGAACACTCTGCATTGCATGACAAATAAGGTTTAAGCATGCAGTAAAAAAACCCCATTTCACAAAATTAGAGAAGAGCTTTGATTTTTAGCACTCTAAACGTTGGGCAGTACACAAAAGATTGTTTAAAATTGACATGTTTTAGCAACTCCCAAAATGTAAGCTTGTTGGTTTTTTTTTTGCCATTATAATAAAAGTGCTTGGCAACTTATATTTTCCTGAAGCATTAGATTGACTGGAATGAAACCACTTTTCTGTAAAGCACTTTTAAGTGCTTGCCTTCGCTTGCAGACTTTCTCACCCACAACATAAAATGGCCATGTTAAAATAATGGTATTGCTTTATAAAATGTATGGGTTGTCGAGTCTCCAAGCGCCGTACAGACAGCCCTCAGCCTCCTTGCAAACATCACCGACACCCTGAAAAGGGAAAAGAAAAAGTAAAAAAAATCTTGCCTGAGGTTGTACAAGGAGAACTGAGGACACAACTCGTGCTCCTGCACCCCAGGGCCGTTCTTATTCCATTTTAGAGCCGTGTTGCTTGACACGCAGTAAAGGCGCAATGTTGGACTTGGTTGATAGGGAATGTCCTTGAGCCAGAAGCTGTTTGCATTGGAGCCTTAATTCTCTTCTGCTTAAAACTATAACCAAACAAAAAGTAGTGAATATCAGGATAGTCCTGATGACTGATAACGTCTACATCTCTGGAAGTTATAGTAACGGATAGCACAAGTTTGGATTATTTGTTATTGTGCCTTCTACCCCTCACGTTCTCGTAAGAACGGAAGAATTCCCCAAATATTTCAAAGAACAGCTTACAGGAGGTTAATTGTTGTCCATGGTCTTTTTCTTACCTTCTTATCTCTTGAATCTATATTATATTAAATCTCACAGGTGTTTTTCCTTCCACCAGTTGTCCGTATTGCATTTGTGCAGCGCTGAACACAGCTGAATTCTCATCGATGCCTAAGGTTGAGCTGCTCAATTTGTGATACAGCAATAAACAATACGAAAAACCAACACGGTAATTAATAGTTTCTCTAGCGATGGATCATAGTGGGACATTCGCATCCACTTCTACCCAGCCCTTAGAGTGGTAATATTTGATTTTTCAACTGATTGACTTCTTACTATTTAGTTTGAAATTACAGTCCTAATTTATGCTCGCCCTCAAGAGTTATTTAAGCAGCTGAAGTGTTGAAGCTGAGTGGAACTTAGAGCTGTGACAATTTTGCCATTTTGATGTTGGTTTGGGAAGGTGGAGGAGAAGAAGAGGGAGACCCAGAAATGGGAAGGCTGGGGGAGCTGTCGGCACTGGTTTGTTTTGGTAAACTCAGAGCATGGATTCACTGTCCTTGTCTTCAGTGTGCTTCTCGGCACTTTTTTCTTTTTCCTCTTCTCCAGGCTGGAAAATGGTGCTTTTTGCTGCATGGATTTCTCTGTCTTAAGAACAATAAGGCTAATGGTAGGAAATTCACTGAGCAGAAAAACTCTGCAGTCTTTCTTTCTGCACCAGTCATTTAAACCAGTTTGGCATTCTGGTTTCTGTCTCAGCAGTATTTAAATTTACTCGTTAGCTGGTTTTTTTTGTTTTGTTTTGTTTTTTCCCCCTGCTGATTAGATGTTTTGTTTTGTTTTATACCTTGTGTTGTGTTTAACATTGGTTCCTTACACTGTTTAGCTGTTACCAATATACAAACGAGAGGCAGTTCTGCAAGAAGGCTTCTTGAAGCTTTCTGTAGGGATCTGTGTAATCCCTATATAAATTGTAGTCTTGATTGGGAAAGAAAAAAGCTGGCAAGACTTATTTAGGGTTTTGTTTGGTGTTTTGTTTTTTTTTTTTTTTCTTTCCTGGTTCTATAAATGCAGCATCACAGCAGCTGACTGAAAGTGGCTGAAATTTTTGACTCGAATATTGGTTTTTGTTCTCCGGTGGCACTTCATAACATACAGGTGGTACAAAAAGGGACAGGGAGTTTCCTCCAAATCTCTTATAATTCATGCGTGACAGTCTTCAACATTTTTAATTGTTGCCAGACTGATTAAGGTTTACAGTCCTCAAAGGAATCCAGAGTCTCACCTACCTTATAGGTATAACCGTGGATGTTTTCAGAGTTAATACAAACATCTAAACTTTCTTGGGTTTTGCAAAGTGATTGGCTTCACTGATAACTTGAGTTCTGCAGGTTAATTATGCATTTAATTGGTTCCAAATTTGTTGCTTTTCAATTTCACTGTTCACTGAATATCTCTTCGGTCTTGTGTTGTGAGAAGGGAGTAAATAAGAGAGCCTGACTCACCTTCTCTGAACATTTAATTATTTTGTATACCTCTATCATGTACCCTTTTACAAACACAGAGCACTTCTGATGGTTTTGGTCTTCATGTATCTCCAGCTGCTTTCGTCTCTGAAGCTTTTGGATGTAGTGACCAGAGCTCTAGGATGATCTTGAAGGTTATTTAGTGGCTGTCAAACGCTGCCATCTCGGTGCAGTGCTGTCTTCTCTTTCCCTTTTTCTTCATAAATCTGTTTTTATTTGGCTGTTGTTACAAGTTTTTATTGGCTTGCCTGCAGAAATAGAAAGTCTTTCTCCAGGGCTTTACAATCAGAATGAAAATTTTTCACGTGGCTGGTGCCAGCTTTTGCTTCCGAGTTGTATCATTTTCCATTCATCCTCATCGGATCCTGCCTATCTTCAGGCTGCCTGGTCCTTGCAAGTTAAACAACTTCATGTGATGTTCTATGTGGTCTTCGTGAATTAAGATGATTTCCAGTTGCTTTTATCTCAACATATGCCTTTTTCTAAATGTCTGAAGTCATCTCAGTTGTAAACTGCCTGAAACATGGGACATTGAGCACGTAATCTTCTCTGGTTTGATCTTTTTGTCCATTTCTATCCAGTAATTTTTATTAAACCTTTGAGCATTTCACTGGCTTTTATGATTATATTTGCTTTACATTTTTCCTTGTGTAAGACATTGTTGAATTATTTTTGAATATCCCATTAGACATCTGTTTGATTCTTCCCTATTGCGAGAAAAAATTACAGTAAAATGTAGAACCATGGTTTTGTAGCCGCCAGTCTCTGCCCTGCTACGTTAATCACTCTAAATGTTGTGTCAACAAATTTATATGACAAGGATGTCAGAGTAAGGAATTGAAATATTACCATCAGACCCTCTCTTAAATATATTTCCTGCCTCCAAGTAGTAAATTATATTTAGAAGTTGGGGTTTTTTTTAGTTGCTCAGTCCCAAATTACCAGCACACTCAGATATATACCATCTGAACTGGGCAGAGCTTTAAAAAAAAAAAAAAATTTAAATTATTTTCATGTGTTTTTCCAGCATGGTCTTTACAAAAATAAGTCTCTCCCTTACTGTCTCCCATTAAGTCCGCTTTTTCCATTGATTTTGTATATTTTGTGCTTAGAATATTATTTATTTCTGTTAGAATAATACAAACGCCAGCAGAGCTTGAAGTATAATTATGTTAAACACTGCACAGATGTGTAGTGAGTTCCAGGCTCTGCCCTAGAGACTCTGCAATCAAATGAGAAGAGAAATAAAAGTGCAATGAATGGAAGTTGGACACAGAAATTCAATGACACGGGTTACGGAATTACACAAAAAGATGATGCTCACCAATAATCGATACATAAATCAATCTCTGCTCTTTTCAGAGGTACTCCACTCAAGGCAGTAATTCTCTTGTGGGTTTATTTCAGAATAAGTAGCTAAAACTTTAAAGAGAATTCTGAACAACCAGCATTGTAATTTGCTAATTAAAATACAAAGAGCATTAAATCTTGCTGTATCCCCACACACGCTTCCTGCCATTTCCCCCCGCTTTCCCAAGGCTTTGCTTTAGAGTTTTGTGAGTTTGGATTTAATAATTTAAACAGGTATATTAACTTTTCTTATCATTTAGGATTTTCACATTAAGTTAAATGCTTTAAGAGATAGGATGGAAAGACTAGAACTGTCCTATTTGTTTGAATTGAGGTTTCAAAGTGCTGCAAAGAACGGAACAGAAGGGCTAAAAAGCAATTACTTGCTCAGTAGAATAACTTTTTTATAGCCTTGAGATATATGACATACCAATTAGCTATAAATATTTTCTTTACCATGACAATTTGTTTTATATCTTGGTGGGAGAAGGTCTTTTGTGAAAGCTGTAGCATTCCCAAAACTGACCAAAATGATACTGCCTTGGCAATGCTGAGGTTAAATACCGAAATATTTTGCTGCTAATTCGCATGCCCCATTTAAAAGATCAGCTTGTCGCTGAGTTACAACTTCTGTCTGAAATTATCTGCTATCTGCAGTTCTGTTTTTATCAGGCTGATGAGGAAAATATCTCCGTTTTGGAATAACGGTTAATGGCACGGCTGCCTTATTTGAAAGAGAGTCAATGAGTTTTGATGGTTTGTTTCTTACTGAAGAGAAGAGTTCACTTCAACAAGACCTGATTTAAAAACAAAATACAGATGATCATTGTCTTAAATATTTTTTAGTGGCAGCTTCTTGTATATCAAAAAAAATGAAGGTACTGCTTATATTGTACCTTTCAAATTGAGAAATACCTGATGTAGTTACAAGTGATTCACTTTTGTGTCTTAAGCAGAAATCAATAACTTGAATAGCTGAGAAGAAATAAATGTATTCTTATTTTGTATTCAAAACTGGATTTACCTACTTGGGCTTCATCATTTTTTGCCTTTAGTGGAAATTGGTTACCAGGATAACACACTGAGCAGCCATGCCAATGATGCAACTTCTGTCGGAAGGAAATTACATCAATTCATGCATCGTTTTGATCATTTGATACAAGAAGTTGGATATTCGCAGATGGAAAATAGTATTGGAGAACGTGTGGTCCTTGACGCTGCCAGACCTATAATAAACAGAGGATACAGTAGGTTTTCTATGGGATTTCAGATGAGATTGACTTTGAAGTGGGCTTCAATGAGATGCTGAGGTTTCATTGCTTATATTAGTGCAGCATCTCTAAGAATTATTTCACAATTTACCTTCAGTCTACCGAATCTGCAGTTTACAAGGCAAAAGAAGTAAGTTGCGATTTTAAAAAATGTAGTAATACAATGTCGAAGTGCTGACAAAAGATGTTGGATTCCTGAAGTAAGCATAACAGTTCCTGAATGGAAAGCTTAGAAGATTTCAAAATTTTCTCTAGTTGGAAAATTTGGATATTAGGCAACTGAGGTGCAAGTTTTCTTCTTACTGACTCGGTTTTGGACTTCAGGGGTCATCTGGAGTCAGAATACATTCTGGAAAGGGAGTGGTTCCTTATGTTTTCCGTTGTTTTATATGATGTATTATTTTAAAGTACATCAAATATTAGCTCACAGCACTTACTAATACCTTCTCTTTATCTTTCTGTTGTTCATTTCATCCAGGAATTTCAAACTACTTCTGTAAAATCATAGATCATTAGATCAATTGTGAACACAATAAAAAGGGACGTAAAGATTTATGACTTAGTACAACAGTGGTGTAGCAACAAAGCTGGAAATAGAACATAATCCTAAATCTGTTTATGGGCAGTTGGTTTTTTTTTTCCTGAATTTTACAGGGTAATAGTTCTCTTGCTCCATTTCTATGTAGAGAAATCCACTTTGGCTCCTATGGAGCAGTCTATGACTGCTTCTTTAAGATAAGTGGAAAACTGTACGTATTTGACACATGACTGAAACATCAGAAGCTGTCAGGAATGGTTGTAGACATCATTTGAATTGCTCCAAATACCTGGCAGCAGTACAGAGTGTCTTTAAAATGTTTGATCTTTTTGGACTGCGTTAGTTAAATGAAAAGCGTGTATACAGTTTCGGAAAGAAGTCGTGCCTTTCTTTTATTCCTGTTGACATGCATATATGTAATACAGATTTGTTTAGCATCTTTTTTCCTTTGAACTGTGATTGGATGGAAACATGAGGCCTTTCTGCATATTGCTAATGAATATAATACTCATGAATGTATTTTAATTTTTATTTTCAAGAAAAGAAAATCTTCAAAATCTGTAGATTTCAAACTGAACAAACCAGATGGTTCACCCAGTGAGGAGCAGAGTTCAGTGATGAGTGCGGCTTTTCTTTAGTGCTCTGGTTGCTCATTTCATAGTAGCTTGGTACAACGTTCATAGTAGCTTGGTACAACGTTGTGATCATTTTGCCCTTTGTTTTGTGGATAGGATTGTAAAACAGAATCATAGAATCATTGAGGTCAAAAAAGACCTTTAAGACCTTTGAGTCCAACTGTAAACCTAACCTTGCCATCCCACCACTAAACCATGTCCCTAAGTGTCACATCTCCCCGTCTTTTAAATCCCTCCAGGGATGGGGACTCAATTACTTCCCTGCGCAGCCTCTTCCAGTGCCTGACAACCCTTTCGGGGAAGAAATTTTTCCCAATCTCCAACCTAACCCTGCCCTGGCACAACTTGAGGCCGTTTCCCCTCGTCCCATTGCCTGTTCCCTGGGAGCAGAGCCTGACCCCGCCCCCCCCCCGGCTCCCCCCTCCTCTCAGGCAGTTGTAGGGAGCGATGAGGGCTCCCCTCAGCCTCCTCTGCTCCAGGCTGAACACACCCCCAGCTCCCCCAGCCGCTCCCCAGCAGCCTGGGGCTCCAGACCCCTCCCCAGCTTCAGGTGAAATAGTTCAGGCTGGAAGGAACCCGGAGTGCGCTCAAGTGTTTGGTGACTCGGTACTTATCTACTGCTGTTACTGCTTCTCCTCCTTGAACCCTGTCTGGACACATGAAGTCTGTGAGACCTTGCTGAAGAAGAAGGCATGGTAGAGGTTGTTCAGTTTCCATGCTTGGAGGTTTTCAAAACCCAAGTGGATACAGCCTTGAGGTACCAGGTCTGGCCTCTTCATTGACCCTGTTTTGAGCAGGAACTACAGGACCTCCTGAGGTCTCTTTGAGTACCTCAGCTATATGTGTTGACTTTCCCTAAATCATCTGCCTCATTCAGCAGGTGTCCCGCATTTCCCTTGTTCAACTTTTTACTTCAAACATGGTAATAGAAGCTCTTCTTTTTGGGACAAGAACATCAACAGACTTCTGTCTTGATGGAGAGCGATGTGCCTCTGGATTTCAGTTGCATGTTCTTGTGGCTTATATTAGAAATTGGAATCCGTAACTCTTTTCTTTGATACCTTTGTTTTTTTCTTCTTTGGTCTGTAACTAGATTTAGTAAATGAACCTTAATTTTCACATGTTCTGTATAGACTGGATCCTGACTTGTTTGTAAATTCTTTTTTTTTTTTTATTTTCTCCATTAGCTTCCTCTCAATGTGATCTTTTTTATTTGCACTACTCATGCTTTTAGGACTTCATTATTTTTAGAAAATGTACTGTAGCACATTTACTGGTAATTACAAAAGCTTGTTCTAATTACAGTTGTCAAAGAATATGTTTTATGATGCCTTATTGTTGCTGCTGTTTCTAATTCATAACTATTCTCTACCTTTAAAAGTGTAAATTAACATAGGTTTTTTTTTTTTTCCCTAAGTGATGTGTCTGGATCATTTTTTGTGGTGAGGAATGATTTTGCAAATAGCAATAGCTTCAAAAAGAAATTATTTCGGGGGGGTAAGGGAGGAGCATATGTTCCTAAGAATATCCCTAAGTTACTTCCATTGCCCGTTCAGAATGATGTATGTATATATGTTGAAATAGAAGGTTAAAATGGAAACTGTTGCGATCCAACGTATGTTAAATGCAGAAATCACAAATCATTTTTATTGGGACACTATATGCAGTGAATGAAGATTGTACTTTTGCTGACCATAATAATGTATACGAGTTATGAACCTTTTTCATCTTAGATTTTATCAATGTGCGAATGTGAAGGTATGGGGCTATACATGATGGGTGAATGTCGTCTGCTGCAGAAGGGTTTCTAGGCAGAGCAATTTAGTGGACATCAAAACAAGTGTTCCACGACGTGACAGTTGTAGTCTGTACGTGAGTGACATCGGTGTCAATGAGCTCATGAATTCACACCCTCCTTCAACCTACAGATGTGCTCATCCAGCAAACATCAAGTTGGAAAACAAACAGAACATCGCCAGCAACATACTGGTGAAAGATCATTTTTTTGAGATCTGCTCTCTTGCTGTACACGCGCATCACATTCATCTTGAGGTTCCCATGGTTTTCCTGCGAGATGGTCGTGCTTCTGGAGCTCCTGAAGGCCAGCCCTTTGCCGCTGCTTTCTTTTGCCTATTAGTCGGTTAACCTTTTCTTCAAAGCACATGGGCATGGCTGAAGGCCTGTAGATATTTCATGTGACCTTTCCCATGAGAAAAGCCCTCATTGCTGTAGTTAGCATTTTGTTGGGCAAATCCCCTTAGTTTTGTAAGCCCGATGTGACAAGGAGCTCGTTCAGCCCCCAGGCCCAACGCGTGGTCTCACTTGGAGCCTTGAATGTGGCTTGGGAGACCTGGTTCCTTCGTTGTCCGCTTACCTCGACCTCTTGGTGGGGTGATGAGGAATTGACCATGAAGCAGCTTGGTGAGACCTAGGCAGAGTGCTTTCAGATGACTGCTGATGCTTTATAAATGTAGTGTAAACCTGGACTATTATTTTGAAACAGATTATACTTCACTGCCAGAAAAATGCAAATGGAAGCCGTCTCTGGGGTGTTCTTCTGTAAACTCGGTGGATGTTAATGAATTTGGAGCTCGGAGTCTGCACTGAGGGGCAGCTGTAAATCTGGGACTGCCAAGTGCTTCAAGAGCTGATTTTGACATCTGCCTACAAACTTCTCCTAAACTACCTGATAATGGTTTATCCCCTGCAACTCCTTAAAAATAACAATTACAGACTTGCACGTACCTTGCGGTATCCAGCTAACTGGATTCCTTTATTTTTTTAAAGATAATTATTAAGCGTGCGTTTTCAGTCGGCTGCTTATTTGCTCTGTTCTACCCTAGAAAGGACAAAATTAATGTGTGTCTGTTGTATCCAGCATGAGAAGGGTTTGGCTTCATCATGGGACTGCTCTGCAAGTATCCCTGCGGCCGTATACGAGGTGACGCACGGGAATTTTTTGTAGACATCCATTTCTCCAGTGATGGAAACTCATACCAGTGCTGTGCTGAATCCAGACACTCCTGAAAATGAAATCCAGCTTGGCCTTTAAATCTCGGTCCAACTTCCTAGCGATGTTAAACAACTTTAATATTAGTGATCTATTTTTGGAGTTTAATTTTGGGTAGTCTTGGGAAGACGGGCTGCCTCTCAAAGGTGACCTTCTGAAGCTGTTTTCTAAATAACACCCAAGCAAACGCTTTGTTTATTAGAGTTACTTTGTGAAGAAGCAATGAACCTCTTCCAGTATCTCATTTACAACTAAAGTGCAGCATTCAGCTAATTGAATACATGGCTACTCTTAATTATTTTGTTATGGCTAATTGATATTCACTGAGATCATGTTGCTGCGGCCCCATAAATATAATATTACCTTACAGGTTTTTATTTCTGCAGTGAATTCTCTTCTTTTGGCATATTTATATTGTCTACTGAATAAATGAATAATTTGGTTTTTATTTTTTTTTTTAAACTTTGCTGTGTCTGCGTTATGGTTTAAATACCAGCAGTGGTAGCTATATGGAAGAAACTTTTTTCCCCCCTGAGTTTTTTACTGGCCTACCAAATCTTCCCGTTACTTTCACAATATAGGGAACAAAACCTTTGGATACCCTCTACAACTGCCTGACAGGAGGCTGTAGCAAGGTGGAGGTCGGCCTCTTCTCCCTGGTGTAATGGATGATAGATGAGGGGAAATGGTCTGAAGTTGCGCCAGGGCAGGTTTAGGTTGGACATTAGGAAAAATTTCTTCACCGAAAAGGTTGTCGGGCTCTGGAAGGGGCTGCCCAGGGAGGTGGTCGAGTCCCCATCCCTGCAGTTATTTAAAAGAAGGGTAGATGAGGTGCTTAGGGCCAGGGTTTAGTGGTGAGATGACAGTGCTAGGTTAACGGTTGGACTTGATGATCTTAAAGGTCTTTTCCAACCTAGATGATTCTATAATTCTATGATTTAGTATTCTTATAATTTAATATTTCTGCTTTATCAGTGATGTAAGGGATTCAATAGGATCAAGGCAATGAGCAGCATGGCTATAATTCACTGCTTGGTCCCCATGTCTTTAGTGCAGTAAAATCCAGCTGGTTTGATCACTAATTATCTTAGGGGGCAGGAAACCAAACCCAAAGATCAACCCAAAAAAACCTAACAAACTTTCCAGGGCAAAAACTTGCATTCAAATGTTATTTTGAGACAAATGTTATTTGCATTCCCCTGCTCATATTGTCTTTCAATATATATAAATGTAGTGATCAGATACCGTTAAAAAAATCCATTTCTCTTTTTGAATGGAGTTTGATCAGTGAGCAAGACACAGATTAAAAGAATTTAAACTTGGGTAGACCTGGAGGAGAAGATGGGCCTTATCTCCTCTGTTGTTAGTGTGCCCTTGACCTGTTGCGTAATTACACCCTGAAAATTTCTGCCCTTATGAATAATCAGCAGTGGGGTGAGCAAACTGAGTCCTGGTGCTCTTGTATGGGTTTTATTATATCTCACTGGCTTTCCGAAGTCAGATTTGCTGCTAGATTTCAGGTTATCAATAGGATCCTCCTGAAAGGAGATTGTAGTGAGGTGGGGGTTGGTCTCTTCTCCCAGGTAATGGGCAATAGGATGAGGGGAAACGGCCTCAAGTTGTGCCAGGGCAGGTTTAGGTTGCACATGAGGAAAAATTTCTTCCCCGCAAGGGTTGTCAAGCACTGGAAGGGGCTGCCCAGGGAAGGGGCCGAGTCCCCATCCCTGGGGGGATTTAAAAGCCGGGCAGAAGAGGTGCTTAGGGCCAGGGTTTAGTGTTGGGATGTCTGGGTTAGGGGAACGGTTGGGCTTGATGATCTTAAAGGTCTTTTCCAACCTAAACGATTCTATGATCATGTAAAGCACTATTGAATTCTAAGAACTAAAACTTAACTGAGTTCTCATGAGCATTATGGAACATTAATTTTCTTTGTCACTGGCCTATTTAACTCCACTTGTGCAGAAGGAATGTTCTTGAGTTTGCAAGTATGTCGGGAATCGTGAGGTGGTTATAGATAAAATATTTGTGTATGGGTAACTGTGATAATGCATTGAAGTATTGTGTTAGATACTTGGGAGTGGATGGTTTGGGGAGGCATGACCTGCTATGGATTTTTGGCTGTTTGTGGTGGTTTGACCCTGGCTGGAACTCCAGGGGCCC
>BOSO01041006.1:0-12484 GCA_018403395.1 Gorsachius goisagi | reverse complement strand
GGGGCTCTGAGCAACCTGATCTAGTTAACAGTGTCTCTGCTCACTGCAGGGGGTTTGGACTACATGATCTCTAGGGGTCCCTTCCAACCCAAAACATTCTATGATTCTATGATCACAAAAACCTTCCCACCATAGTACAGAGTGGGTGTAGCTACCCACTCTACAACAAGTATCTATACTCCAGGACAAACAAGCTGTCAGGCTCGAAACATTGTTTCTACCTAATATAAAAAAAAAAATAAAATCTACACAAACTGACAAAGGGGAAAAGTCTAACATGAGAGCCCACTCAGCCTGTCCACAGATACGATCATAAAATTTTAAGAACCGGTTGTCATTAAAATTACATGAACAAGAATAAACATCACATTACAAAAAAGAACCAAAACAAAGGTGTAGAATAAATACAAGCAGCAAAATACACAGTCTGTGTATGATCTGACAGGAATTAAGAAAATACTTCTACAGGCATGTAACTCCACAAGATGTACACTTCAGGGATTCCTTGCCTTCCTTTATGAAGCCACTTATCTCCCAATAAAGAACCAAGAAACTCATACTGAGCTAAATGACTTCTTAAATTATAATCCTTAAGTCTTAAGCAAGAATTGCAAATTAGAACAATCACAAACGTGGGCTTCTGCTAATGAAAGAAACAGGGTGATAAGCCAATTTCAACATATTCTTCAAAAATGTTTCTGGACTGCATGGGTTTCTTGAATTCTCAACAGGAATCCTTAGCTTCTCTAGTAAAGCTCTCCAGCTCCACATAGATAGATGTTCAATGTTTCAATATATCGAGGTCACAAGAAAAGATACTGCCACTGGCAGTCAAACATCCCAACTTCCAATGGTCTTCGCTATCTGTCACCTTACAGAAGACAGTAATCAGTGGAACAATCTAACCAAACCACGTGGTAGTGCATTCTTGAATACATGTCCTCCACGTTCAGTTCTTCGCTCACCAGAAGACAGAAAAGTGACCCCACAACATTTGTCCCTTTGAATTTTCTTGAAAGTTCCCAAATTAAAAACCAAACCAAACCAACAACTCAAAAAAACCAAACCAAAAGCCATGAAAATTATTATGTTTAGGTTTTTCCCTTTGTTAAAAGGCAGATTTCTGTTAACTAGAGCTCGAGTTTATTTTCCCGTTGTCAAAAGGCAAATTTTTGTTAACTAGTGCTCGAGTTTATTTTATAGTTACACAGTGTCCTGCAGGTACATAATTTTTTTTTTTTTAAACCTTTTTAAAGCTGGTAACTCTGCCTCCAGAGAAGAGGTATGCTTGTTAAAGAAAAACACAGCACTATGGAAAGGAGTAAACCCCTTTATTTTCAGATTCTTCTGTTTGGAAGATGACTCCTGCTGGTGTTTAATTTTATTAAAGAGGAAAACTACACAAATAAGAACTTAAAAGGGGCAGTTTCAACATGTAAAGAAATACTTACTCTGTAAATAGTGCAAAACCATCAATACAAGACTATAGCTGCTTAAGGTACCGCGACTGGCATCATTTATGTCATGAAATCTTGCCCACTTCTTAACAACAAGTACTAATGGACGAACTCGATTCTCAACTGCAAGTAAAATAAATACATCTCAAAAAAAGCAAATTTAACTAGACAGCAATCAATCAACATTTGTTCCTACCTGATCAATATGATACTCTTGTATTCTACGGTTACCTTTTGCAACCATTTTATAGAATTTACTTAGTTGTTCTACAACTACTATCCATCTTAAGAAAATCAGAAAAAAAATATTTGCATTTGAAAACAGTCTTGAGTAGTAAGATCCACAGATACATTACAAGGGGTACGCCAGGTAACTCACAGATAAGGCAAAACTGGACACATCAGTCAATACAGCAGTGTCACATACTATTTTAAGTTTTCTCCAGTTCATTGTACTAATTTTCCCTGAATTAACTTGCTGCCAGGACAGACCACATCTAATTTTTTTTTTTTTCTATTTAGGTGAAAAACTTTGAGGGCAGGGAAAAGAATTCTCCTGGTTGGAGGACACGGAGCTCGCTCTTAAGTTTTCCTCAGGATCTGTGAAAGCAGTAACCCCAGCATACAAACATTAATTATAAATTTGCCTTGTCCTCAATAGCTTTTTATGGAGATGAGATGTTAGATACTCATTAAATCAAGACATACACTTTTCATAAGGAAAAAAATAAATACAGCCATATTCCAAGTATGATCTTCTGAATTGCCGGGGAATATAGACAGCATTCTAATTAAGGTAGTAATCTGTTGTAGGGAGATGTCACTCAGCACCACCTCCTAGGGACCTTGCAGTGTACTTAATTTATTAGTGGAAGCAGATCATCAGGTCAGTCAAGTGCCTTATGATGGCCTTACAATGCCATGCCTTATATGTTCTGGCATATCTTTTCTAACCTGACAACGTTGTGCAAAGTTTTGTATTCTGCACATCAGGACAGGAATGTATCAATAGTTAATTGCTTCATCCAGGAAAACAGACATCCTGAAACAGCACCAGTAGTGGTACTCTCTGTTATTCTGAAAATCCTATCAAGTATGTGATTTTCTCACAATCTGCTCACAGTGGTTCAGCACACATGCCCTTGTAAGTGGTACTTTCCCCCGCCCCTCAGCATGAAGGTCCTAGATCTGGAAGACCTCTTAGAAACAACAAAACTCCTTACCACCAGTCACCTCATTGTCAACATTATTCACCAGTGGTTGAACTAAAAAATACGGCTATTAGTATGCTAACTGTGAGATGCAGAAGAATTACTGTACAGACATCATACGAACATGCATGAACTGAAATAGGATTTTTCCATGAGAGAAAAATGCAAGTAGGCTCAAATTCCAAATGGGACTGTTTTGTGTCATTTGCTCAAAAGTCCAGCTTCCACTAATTGAAAAATACCTAACATCAATTGCTGACTTAGTTGCAGAGATGCCTCAGGCAAACAACTGATAATATAACAGCATAGACTTCAATTTCTGCTCTGCTTTATCTACCTACATTTTCTGTGGACATTCAGCTTCACTTTGCCACACCATCTTTTATGTTTTCTACAGTGCCTATGCACCAACATAGGCTGATTTCAAAAAAGACACAAGAGGACCCACAGAAATATTTATGCTGCTTTTTTTTTTTTTTACCATGCTAAGATAACCAGTCCCTTGTTTGCTTCAGCATCTGTTTTGTTCTAATGGAACAAAGAGACCCGTGTATCTTCCACGTGAGAGCCAATTTGATCTTTTTTTTCCTCCCATGCAGGGTGAAGCCCTTCAGCCACAAATTTAAGTGATCAGGCTAATACTTTTACTGCTATCCACTGTGGTTGATATGACTTCTGAAAATATGTAAAGCGACTGTCCGATCAAAGTTTCCATTTACTTTTGTTTGTCTTACATCACCTGAGAGTTTTCTGGTCCAACAAAGACAAGACAGCCTTTGCTTGATACAGTTTGCTTATTTAAAAAGGTCTAGCACATTGAGGAGATACTCTTTTCAATCACAAGTCTCCCTTAGCTGCTAACTTACTCCTTGACCTCAAGAAAATAAAAATATTTATCCTTCATCAGGAGACATAAAGTTAATTTTGCTGGCCTTATAAAAGTGGGCACCAAGGCAGAACGGAAGAAAAGGTGGGACACTAGGACCCCTTCCGCTGCTCTTCCACTCAATCACATCTGACTCTTATCTGCCCTACAGTGATTTACTGAGAAGAATAAGGGAAATCTGTGGCAGAAGTTACGAACAACTATATAAACATTAGACTTGGTGAAGTGATCTGTAGGCATAAATGACAAAGATTATTTCCCTAACCATTTTAAGGAAGAAAATCCTTCTCCATGCATATGCATTGCTGGATATATGAAGAAATTACAGTTACCCAATTGGTCCAGGACAAGTTGTAGACTCTCCTAGTAACGTTAATATGGAACACAAACTACTCTGACTAAAATATTAGTAAAAATTAACTAGTAAAGGTAACTTCTACTGATAACTTCCTATCCTACATAGAAGGGAATTCCTGTATGCAAGAACTGAAAAAGGTGGCAGAGGAAGGACTGCAAATGGCCTAAAAGAATTAGGCTGAGGTCCACTCCTTATGCATTTATCTGCCAAATGACATTGTGATGCTAACTAAGAAAAAACCCTTAGTTCAGCACTGAGTGCTGCTCTTATTCATTCCCCTTCAGAAGTCTGTTTCACAATCTCTCCCTAAAATGCAAACTCCTGAGAAGACACAAACCAGTTTTGTTTTGGGGTTAGTGTAAAAACTGAAGCAGTATTTTGGATTTTCCAATAAAAGACTCTGTAACAGGACACAGATGGCTAGCTATCAGCCATGTATACCTATCAGGGGCTGTAAGGAAATAAAACAAACTGGAGATTACACCACTAGATAATGATTAGTATAATGATCTCATTATCTGCAGAATACTGAAGCAGCCCTTGTAGCAAATATGTGGACCTTAATATGAAGAATCTTTGTTACCTTCTGAATATTATAATATTAAATTAAAAACATACCTAGTTGATATATCAGTTTTCTCCATATATTTAGAGTGAGCAACAAGAAATTATCTTAAAGCTATCTAATGCAACTCATTAGGTAATTACATATATGTAGTAACCTAATATATTCAACTGAATTGTAATAGTCTAGCAATACCAAAGTACAAATCTAAACATCAAAGTTTATAGAAATAAGAAAATACAAAAACTTACTGTATGCATAGGTTCTCAGAAGGAATGTATTTCTTATTCCTACAACATTGTTTACATTCAAGTCAAACTCCACACAGCTATTGGGGAGGAGAAAAGAAATAGAATCAAGCATTATGGTATTCCATTTCAGAATATTTATTACCTATTTAGTGACAGAGGTGGAGAAATGTAACTTTAACATAAGACTCCAGAAACTTTCTTCAAACAGAGTTTTGATGCTGTGATTTCTATTCTGGTTTTGTTTATAGTACTTGAATTGCTTATAGACTGGAATTCCATTGATATAAAAATGTAATTGTTGTTTTACACAGAGAATACATTTAGACCTTAGGACAACTTAACATATCAAATATGTTTTGGATAAATCTTTCTCCCACCTAGACTTGCACTACATGATTTACTATGGGCAACTTCTGATGCCAGGAAAGATTCTCTGAGGTATCAGTTTAGGAAAACATGCCAATGAACTGAGAAGGAGAACTGGAAGAGCTCAAAAGGTAAGAATCTCTCTTCTGCAATGACAGTCAGAGATAATCAGCAAGCACTTTGGAATGAAACCTGCTTATTAGCAAACTTTGCACATTTTGTGACAAAACAGTTATTAAAAACTGTTTCATGCTGTCAACAGCAAATAAGAACAAGGCAAACAAGCACAACCTGCTTTATTTATATCACGTCCCACCCCAAAGTTTGAATTTCACACTGCATATAGAGCTTAACTACTCATCAGTACTTAAGAAACAATATTAAATTCATAGTTAATCAGCTATAGCAACACTAACTCGCAACAAGAAGAGCCTATTATTGACAAAGTAGAAGCTATCTGCAATGTACAGCTACTTCCATTTAATATATCCAAGTTTCATTCACATAGCATTTGTTTGCTTAAATATTCCTTTGGATTTTCTTGAGTTATTTTAAGGGGCACATGGACCTGGAATTTATTAAACTGGGTAAAACACATTAATTTGATGGTTTTTGACATCATTGACTACATTAAAGCATTCTTTGCATCAAAAATAATACAAGATTTTAAACGTGAATTAATATCAAGCATGACTTTTTAGATGTTTTAAGAGCACAGTACATAACGGTACCTAGGAATACAATAGGAAATAAACAAGCTTGAGCTACTGTTTGACAGTTGTAAAAATAAGTATAAACACAAGTCAGAATATTAGTTGTATGTGCAATTATAATAAAGAAGTATGTCTGGCTGCACGTGTAATTCCAATTAACCCCAGCTGACAAGATTGCTATTTACCAGATGCTGATTAAGCAAGTTCTGTTGCAGTTATTTTGTACTTTAATATGCACATTTAATAGACGTTGCAATTATGGCAAGTGAAAAAGGTTTTGTACTGTCGGGACTCAGGTTCTACCAAAGGCACTATAGGAGAGGAAAAGAGTCAACTGCACATCAAATGTAGCAGAAGAGGAAGCTTTTGCATCCTTTGTAGTACAGAAATTTTGTTAATTAATCAAAGGCTTGTCTGGTAGCAGAACCAGCATTGGAATGATTTCCTGCGAAAGACTACCAAAAAAAATATAGATAATAAGTCTTTAAGTGCAGTGGATCTTACCTTACTGTTATAGCGCTAAAAAAACCCTTTAAGATGAAAAAGGAGAACAAACACAAACTGAATGCTTTCTCTTTCAACAAATTAAAGTAAGTGGGAAATGGCAATTTTCAGGTACATATGGACCATTGGCAACATATTAGAATCCATTTGTAGAGATACCCCCTCATTTAATTCTACCATCTTCTCCCAGCAGCTGGGCACAAACAAAACTGCTTTTCACAGGAAACTCATCACATTTAGTTTCTGGTTTTGGCTGAAAGAAGCTTAGTGCCCTACATACAGAATATCCAATCCATTTTTCAAGACCTCTGTGAAAAAATGAATCAGGGTGCATGTATGTATGAGACAACAAAAGACACAGGCTGATAAAAGAGATGGGAAAGAGACAAATGCTTAAATAAAAAGACAAAACATGGGTGGAGGTGACAGATTATGTAGGAGAAAAATAACTGGAAAGAGAGAAGAAAAAAAAAAAAGAACCAACCAAACAAAAAACCCAACCCAAAATCATGTCATTTCCCCTTCTCCCCTCTTCCAATAAAAAAAACAGGAAACCAGATGGTGAACAGTAGAGGTTTCTTCTCTGAAAAATGTGATGGGCAGCTTCTAGTCTAAGAAGATTATACTTTGATTTAGTAGGAAATAAAGAATTCCTGTCTGTAAGGTATATGAATATAATGACCGGGGTTTTTTTTTTTTGGCAAGTGACCATAGCAGGGACTATAAATGCCTACAAAAAGACTTCAATCTTCCAACATAACCACTTCCATACTTACAGTTTCTTTTTAAAGTTTATTTTCTGATTTCAAATTGGAAAAAAATATTCTTGCTATAACTTCATGATTTATTCAATATTCATACCAGGAGTTTACTATTTAGCATATCTATGAAAAGACTAGCATTGTTATACATAGCTAAGCCATTTAACCCAAATTTTAGTTTGACAAGTTTAATACTTTTAATACTTTAATACTGGGAGAAACAACCTTCTGTACTCTTAGCAGAGGAACTAACTAGACAAAAATTATTCAAATTTTTAAAAGGTAGGCAAGTATACAGAATTAAATATGGGATTAGGAGTAAATGAAAAAAAGTATAAAGCAAAAGCCTAACAAGTTTTATATAATCTCTGATGCAAGAAAAGCTTAAATGGATATTTATTAGTTAAAACTGTACACATGACAGATTTAGTTTTATCACAGCAGGGTTTCTGCCCTGATAAAACTATGCTGTGATGAAAGCACATTGTGATATGCTTTTATAAAAAAAACACCAGAGAAGTGGGCTTATTTGTTTTTAAAAGACAGAGACAGTGTTGCAAAATTTTAGAAGCATATAGGCATGATAAGATAGTTACATACAAGAAAGTTGTTCAAAGTCCTATTTACAAAGAACAGTCACGCTATATTATTACATGAAGGTGATACACATAAGTCTCACAAAATCTAAGCCCATAGATACAGGATTTGAATGTTACTCAGACTCCCAACCAATTTGAGTGCTCTGCAGTTTTTTCCTCTGTCTTTTATCACACACAATAAGAAATACATTGTTCTCTGTCTTAGTACATCTTTCTTGATTATTCATTTTCATGTCTTCATAATGAAGATACAATGAATACAGTAACACACAACACCTCTATTTCTCTCCAATTACTTCCCCTTCTAAAAAAAGGTCATAAAATCGGTACCTAACACTGAATAGAACATGTAATATTACTTTGTTAAGCAGAGGCTACCTCCCTAGAAGACAGCAGAATATATCCTAAAATGAACAAAATTTTTTAAATTAAGAAAACAATGTCATCACAAGAAACTAAAGTTTGTTTTAGTGTTGTTTGTGTAGTGTAAATGCTGTGAGTTAGTCCTTAGTCCTCAATAGTTATGTTTGCGCAGCAAGCAAAATTATCTTTCACAACAGTTTTCTTCCCACCGTTGTTTTTCTGACACAACCATTTGTCAGGAGTCCGCTATGTACAAATAACCCACAAAAATACATGATGTACTGCTACTAACTCACATCACAGAAATTAAACAGCATCCCAACCGCAAGAGGTGTTCAAGCCATCAAGGAAGTAAGCTGACTGCCATTGCACGCTAGCTGTACAAATTTGCAATACAGCCATAATACACCACAAGTAAACAAAGTATGACTTCAGTGGGACTACTCATATGGACAGTAAATATATAGAGTACTTTTCTGTATCAAAGTCTAAAAACTTACGTTGAACAGAATACTTGCCTGACTTTATCCCTGAACTTCACTATTGGCACTTTTGCTCGAATCAGCTGAGGTCGCTCAATGTAGCTTGCTGAAAGGGAGAAAAATAGGCAATTAAGTTTGTTGTAAGATGCTGATCTTAAAATAAGATCCTAAAGCAGAGTAATATTGTCTGATTTATAGCAAATATTAGCTTATTAAATTTAGCAAAAATATTCTCAGAAGGTTTGTGCTAAACTAAGTAACCTTTAGCAACTGCAGCAAAAACACAATCTAGGGAAGCGTGTGGAAAAAAAAAAGCACTGATCATTAGAGGAAGATTTTTCTGTTGGAAGTATATTCAGAAATTTGAACATAAGGAATGCAGTTCTACGATGCTTTCACCAGTACTTGTAATAGAATTCCTGAATAGTTATAATTAAGGTTCAAAAAGAAGGGAGCAAGAACATATCCATCCAGGATGCCCAGACACTTAAGCCCAGCACTACATTGTAGCAACAGGCACATGATCAGCTGCATACTTTTACTGATCAAAAAATATCTGATCAAACACCTTCACTATGTGCTGATTATGCTTAAAGCTGTCTATTTGACTGATAAAGTACATACCAAGAAATAAATTTCCTATCGAATTGTTGCTGAAAACAGGACAACGCTTTCCATGAAAGATGGGATAAGCTTTATTTGCCTTTTGCTTTAATGGTGATAGGTCATGCAATAAATATACAATCACAGGACTGCACCTCAGATGATTATCCACACAGTATAGACACAGAGGCTCAATGCCAGACCATCCAAACCCAAACATGCTAAACTCTGCCAGACTCATACAGTGCCACCAAACACACCTTTGCACTCAGATCCCCAAAACTGTTGTCAGTCATGTTGCCTGTGATCTCCCTATTCCTGACAATATCTCAGGCTCTATTTACTAGTTGCCCATAATCCTGAATGAGAAATGCACCCAAGAAAGTAATGGAAAAGACAAAGAAAAGCAGAGCCCATAGGTTACAGAATATGAATTTGGGCAAAAAGCAGTTTTAATAACTTCTTCTGTTGTAAAATCTAGGCCCACTTGAATTTGCCCATATATAACATTATATATATTCCCCTTACTTCTATAAATTAACCTCAAATTAGCATAACTAAGTATGACAAAGCTAGAATTAATACAGACTAAAAATAATCTTAAATAAAAGCTCACCTTCACTTTTTGAAAAAAAACAACAAAGAGGTATTCTATCAAGTTTGGATAGCAACCTTGATTAAACAGTGTCATCCCCATTGCACTCAGATGATAACCAGGTTTGGTAAAACCCTACTGTACAATATTCAATTAAAACAATTTTTTTTTTTTTTGAGACATTCTTAAGGTGTTTTATGGATACATCTGTTCAGACAATTTAATCTGAGGTTGTGTGATCCTAAGCAACAAACATACTGACTTTCAAAAAAAGGTATTATTTTATTAACTTACTAATTTTAAAGGAAGAATCTAACAGAACTCCAATCCATGTTCGCTGAACGTACAGTCTAGTACAACTTATACAAGCATCCCCTTTCTAGCTGCACCTGCAGACATATCCAAGCATCCCTCCTCCAACATCCCAGAACATTCTTAAAGTGAAGCTGTAAAGTGTGTAGGGCTCTCTGCCTCCTCTCCTTTTGCTACCAAATTTTAGACTAAGCTGTTCTTCAAATTAATCCTGCCTAGACAAATCTGAAGAGAGTAATCAGTTTGACGTTTACTCTCAGTGGTTTGGACTATACTTTCTTCAATATATTGTAACAGTTATCACCCCAAATTCATGCTTCACATTTCACATTTCTAAAATACATTGGCCTGAGCATACATTTCTGGGAATGTTAGCCAATACTGTAAAAAATAAGTATTTGCAGGTATCTGAACAAATAAGTGGAAAAGTTACACATACTCTTCTAGTCTTTGAAACAGAAGATATATATTACCGCTATCCTTACACCTCTCTACTCTAGGAGAAATGCAATACGTACCTTTAAGACTAACAATTCCCACAAAAACAGTGAATAAGTATCAGAAGCTTTTTCATACTTTACTCTGTGACTATAGACTATTCAAAAAAAAGAACAGATCCGCATTTCAGTCAGTACTCCAGATGCAGAATGACAGCATAGAAAAGCCCCTGCTCTATGACTTTAAATCTGATGGGCTCAAATTACTTGCTCAGACTTGTTACCTTTTGCAAGCCTGAAACTGAAATAAGATGGAGCTTAAAGAAATTTTGAATCCACTTCCTAAACCTCCTAGAATGAAACTCTAATCTAACAGTCACAGCTAACTGTAGATAAAGGATAAAAAGAGATGGCACTTAAAGTTCTGAAGATGATTACCTAAAAGAAAGACAAATTGTGAAAGAGACTGATCTAATCTGCACTTGGAATACTTCCTAATTTATCAAGCAATCATGGAATTAAGGTGAAATAGCAGACAATCACACTCTTCTTATAGTCCTTATTTTGGAATGTACAGGAACACCACAGAGTGCAAGAACGAAGAGGAAGTTGTTAGGAGATGCACAGCTAGAAAAAAACTTGTCCCAAGTTTCTGAACTGAAATGATCTAGGAAAAGGTTAAAAAAAAGCTCTAGAACATTACCTATATCACAAATCTGCTCCTTCTTTATTTTTGTCCCTTAACTTTCAACAAAACCAGACCAAGAACTTCATTTTAAATATCTTTCCTTCGCATCTTGTTTCTCTTGAATCTTGGCCCACACTTCATTAGCTTTCATGTTTGGCCCAAACTATATTTATTTCCATTCTCTTCTGCGAAGCAAGGAATAAGTTTAATGACAGTTCATGTGCTTGTTGAGAACATGCTGCAGTCTTTCTTGTACAGAAGAAAGAAGGAAATACTTAACTAGTACCGTCAAAGAGGGATTACCTTAAGCTTACAGGATTGCATCACACGTATTAACTGGACAGCACAAAACTTAAAAATAATCATCAGAAGAAGGTTCATACCTTTTAGGTTACCAAAAAGCACATGCAATAAAATACAGAATACTGCTGGAATGAAACTGCAATTCTTAAAGAAGCTTAGTACAGACAAGTCTTACACTTGCTTGTACACAGCAGCAGCATACGTGCACTGCTAACCCTTTAAAAGTTGCAAATCTAGAGTTCTGGTTCAAATTGAAGTAACATCTCAAAAGAATTACAATTTCTGTAGGTTTTTTCTTTAAATGTATGTACTTGTAGATCCCATCCTTGATGATTAAGTGGCAGGTGACTTCTGAAGACAGTAGAAGGCAGGAAATTACTTAAAAAACTGTGCAGTTCTATTAAACTTAGCAGCCAATCTGGAGCTGACAACAAACTGCCATTTCTAAGCACATAAACCAGACTCCACAAACCCACAGGAGTGCCAGTAGGACACCGGTGCAGTGTGTACTGCTAAGCTTATTTCCCCAGAGGCAGAAAAAAAGTGTACGAATCTGTTAGCTTCTGAAGTCTAGCCTGGGGGAACTCTCTGCCCTGCTCTTCAACCAAAACCAACCCGCAAGCTATTTTGAAATCATGGATGACAGGAATTATATTTGCCTAAATAAACTTCAATCAAAAAACTGGGCAACCCCCTTGTTTCAGAAATACTGAACCCTAGCTTAGTTGAGCCACAGTTTATAAATCCAAATGGAAAGAGCCATATGGCAAAGCCTTTTCATTTTGAATCAGGTGAACGTTTTCAAACAAATTTTGTCTATCAGTCTATCCACAGAACATCCATACACAGGCATAAGGACAGATGGCTAGGTATAGGAATTCATGCCCATAGTGTCCGGCAAACTGGTAACAGCAGATGAGGAGAAGGCTGAGGTACTCAACAACTTTTTTGCCTCAGTCTTCACTGGCAACTTCTCTCCTCACCCCTCCCTAGTCGATGGATGGCATGAGGGGGACCGGGAGGGTAAAAT
>BOSO01040977.1:0-14581 GCA_018403395.1 Gorsachius goisagi | reverse complement strand
CAAAGCCCACCTGGACGAAGTCCTGTGTAACATGCTTTAGGAGAGCCTGCTTTATCAGGGGGGTTGGTCTAGATGATCTCCCAAGGTCCCTTCCAACCCTTGCGATTCTGTGTGATCTGTGTGATAGGAATATTTCATATTTTTATAAACTATATATTTTTATGTCATACATGTATTACATGTATAAATCCAACTTAAAACTGTGCAACACTGTTAATAGTTTGCCTGGTAGACAAGATCAAGTTTGGATTGACTGGTTATGGATTAATGCATTTGTTTTCTAGCAGTAGCAAAGAGCACTGAGCATTAGAGCTACATTGTGCCAGTCATGGTAAAAACATTTGTCTTATTTGTTATTTTTTCCTGGGGTACCACTTTGCTGTGAAAATCAGGATGGAACAATGAATCAAGAAGCTAACACAGGATAGTAAATCAACCAGAAGGAGAGAGAAATCAGCCTTTCTATGGATGGCATTGCACACTGACAGAATATAGAAAACTACAAACATCTACTGGAGAATGGAGTTTTGAAATAAGATGCTTCTTACTGGCAGGCTTCCTATTGCATGCTGCAGTTACAGATTATATGGATAAACTCTGATTAAACAGGAGAGAATTTGTTACTTTCACACACATGGGAGAATGTGCAAATAAGTCTTCTTTATATAATGAAACAATTGCAACTGAGAAACATATTATTATAAGTTATGTCTTCTGTCACCCATTAGGTGGGAAACATATTACTTTGATATCTTTCAAACTGAGAAGCATAATTATTTGATGAAACCAATCTTCATTACTTATCTCATCTTCTAATTATAACGTATTAGTTTTACAAGTGATTACAGAAAAGTTGGTTAATCTAAGCAAGAAATCAATAATTCAAACCAATAGTTAAATTTCATGAGCTGCTTCTATATTGATGTGGACACACAGTGACTTTTTAACTTAATATCTTGTCCAACATAAACTGTATTCTCTTGAAGTATACACATCATCTAAAATAATATTAAGGCACATGAACAATTGTATGAATAGAAGACTGGATGAATATGGAAGGAAATGGATTGTTTGAAAAAGCATAATGTAGCATTAATTAACAGACCTAGAGCAAACTCCTTTCCCTGCTGGTTTAGAACCACCAAGTGTTTTGGCTTAAAGCTCAACAGCAGTTTTCTTTCCTCCCAATAGGCTTGATCTTCACAGTGAATCTGTACATTAGAATCACTTTGAAGAGTGAATCTATAGAAAAAAATAAATTTGAACCTCAAGGCTAGCAGGAAATACTTGCAAACGCAAGATCCCATGGAGCAGCTAGAAAAAAAAATAAATTAGGATGATGTGTTGAGTTGTCTTTTTTTCCTAGTTTTATTTTAAATTTCAAAAGTGGTGAGATGAATGTTGTCTAGATTAAGGAAAAAAAGTTGGAGATTTTGCTTCTATTGACAGCAAAACTCAAATGTTATACTATCTGATCTTCTGTAACTGAGCCAGTATGCTGTATACTTTGCAGTATAACCTGTGGGATTAAGCATTTCCTTAGCTTTGGCTTTCATTCAGAGCTATAGAAGCTGGATTCTGACTGACTGATTACCCACAAAATACAGACAGTCATCTTGATGCAACATTTTCATAAGCAATTAAGAAAGATTTCAATACATTCCAGAAATAGAACAGATGTGGAAAAACTTTCTTTCTATTAACAATCAGCAGTTGATATTATACTATTCACAGTGTACTATCTACTGTAACTTTTTTTTCATGACTTTCAGTGGGCAAACCAGTAGTAGTGGCAATGGCATAGAGTTTCTTCAGTATCTGTTTACCTGTATCTTTTCAGGTAGTAATCGGATTATGTGTATACAGTAAATGAGTGATGACCCAGTTAATCTCTCTTTCTGAGGTCTCTCACCCTCTGTAGAAATGAATGCTGCATTAATGCAGGTACTCAACAATTCAGTACTTTGCAAAGTGTGACAAAAAAGTATTGGTATTGGTGATAAACATTATCACATGTCATTCTATACTAAATATATATAGGGGGGGAGCCTACTGGAAGAAAGAGGGTTGTATGTTCACATAGCACACAACATTTCTAAATAATTCATTTTAATTGTTTTCTACATACAGTAAATTGCAGGTGATCTGATGACATTATGTGATTAGATGATTTAAGAGAAAGTACATTATTTCCAGACAGATAAGTATTTTTTTTTTACCTTAATGAAGCTGTATTGAAGATAGAAATGCTTTTCAGCATTCTTTTAAAGTGTCATCACAGAATGATCTCTAATGAGTCCTGTGTTCCAACACAGATTCATTCTTGCATAATGGGTGTGAGCCAGTGTCAGGGCAAAGATTTAAATTCCAGTGAATGTAGGATGTCTGGGAGATGGCTAACCCCCATCTGTGTTAGGTAGCACACAATCCTTTCCTAATCTTAGTTATCATACCATTAGTTTAGAATGTTCTCTTCTGCAGAAAACAGATAGACTAATATTTGCCTAATGGAAAAGAATGATTTTTTCAGAATTTATACAGAAATTTAATATTGAATCATTCATTGAAGATTTATAATATGAATTGTATTGAATTCATATACAATTCCATTTTTACCTTGAAAAGTGTTGGCTGAAGTGAAAGAATCTTGATTCTTTCCTTTCTCTTTAAAAGTTTAAATTGTACAGCTATATGTATATCGTTGTTTGTCCATAATAGTTCTTTCCACGCCATCACTTTGAAAACTGAGATATAAAGGGCCCTCTCCAAAGCCTGTTGAGGTTTATGGTATCTCTAATGCTGATTTTTTTTTAAATCTGGTTTAGAATCAAATACATGAGCAATTAAGAAAAGGTTGGAAAGTCAGTTATGAATAACAGTATTACAATAATCATTCATAAGAAAAGGGTTAGAAAAACACAAAAGCTAAACTACATTGAAAAGACAGTGTTGTTGTTTTTTTCCTTCTGCTGAATCAGGTTTAGGTTGGGAAGCAAATGGCTTCCAGAATAATACTGGACATTGGGTTATGTTTTTCACTGCAGATCTCCTTGTGCTAAACTAAAACAATTTTTTTTCTCCACTTCTCATTTATGTCAAACAGATGCATGGCAATTTGGTGGGACAGTGAGGACTAGAACTTGAGTCTCTTTCAATTTAGTGGGGAAAAAAAGGTACTGAAAGTGGAAGGATTTTGTTTTCCTATTCTGCTCAACATAGTATTTCATCCATGCGCTTATTATTTTATAAAAAACTTCTCTTTGTCCTTCCTCTCTGCAAATCCTTAAAATAGATGTTGATATCTGAAAATTTACACCTCAGTGCATTCTCAGTGTAATTCAATATTTATCATAATATGCCAGTCTTCTTCCATGTATCTATGGAAACCATCTACAATTATAATATCAGAATCCTTTAGCATAACATATTAATATAAAGACTAAGTCTTATATATAAAATGAATCTGTAGTGCTCTTGACATCAGCATGGAAATTATTTTAGATTTGGATAAAATTAACTGGCATTTGCTTGTTAAAGGACAATTTCCATTTCTAAATTTTTGAGGAAAAAAAAATTGTATCCTGCTCCTGGTTTTGGTCAAGTAATAAACTCCCTTAGTAACTTGCAGTACACTTCCTGTGCTGCATTTGTGTCATTTTCTGCATGCTTCTTTGTGTCATTCCTAGCTAAAATTTGCAAAATGCTTACAATAATGAAAAAATGTATTTGCAAGCCCTTTTTCTCACCTTTTATAAAGATAAACTATCCAGATTCATCATTTTATAATCACGTCACACAGTATCAATTTATTTGCTTGCTCTCTGCTATGTTCCCTTCAGAAGAAGTCACACCAACAGCATGGAAGGTGGGAAAAAAAATAGATTGTTCTTTGTTTGGAGAGTTACTGACCATTGACAAAATATTCCAGAGAATCTGGAGCTGGGAGAATCTGAAGATTAGATTTATTTCAAGATTAAAACATCTAAATTTTTGGTGTGTACATATAGGTGTCCACATATTAACAAATATCTTAACTCTCTTTGTAGTTAATGGAATCAATAGAATCGGTGGAACCTAAACATCTATAGAGTTGACCTATTGGTCAGCTGGTCAGATCTATCAATCAGACCTGAAGTGTATTTCAGTGTGTTTTAAGCTCACAGTCTCTAAGCTCCCTAAGCTTTAAATAGTACTGTTCTCCAAAATTATTCAACAGTTCCAAGCAGGACCAAGAAGAAAGGCAGAGAAAGGTAAGGTTCTGATGCTTGGCAGAAAGGTAGTATAGAGAGGAAGGTTCCAGCTTCATCAGAACCTGGGGCATTCCTAGCAAAGAAGCAGTCTGTTTAAGCAATTGTTAGTAAAGTTCTACAGAGATGATTGCATAGTCAGACAACACACAGCGAAGGAGGATGTCCCGAAGAGGAATTAATGATAATTCTGTATCTTCAGGTGAAGGGTAGGTAGGTCAGAGAATAAAAAAAATCAAACAGACAAGTGGAAAATAAGTACCATTTAAAAATATTTTTGAGACAGAAAGTGTGGTACACCCACATCTATACAAATGTTAGAAGCTTAAGAACTAAGAAAACTGGTATGCAATGCCTTAAATGAAGGCAATGCTGAAATCAGAAACTTGATGGAAGGAAAATGATAATAATGGAACAGTATAAAATCAGGCTACACAATATATAGGAATTATAGCACAAAACGTACTGGTGGTGGTACAGAAGTACATCTTTAAGAGTTAAGCCAAATTAATAAACTTACCGCTTCAAGTACCTGAATCTTCATGAATTCAAACCCCAGACCTAAACAGGAAGAATATAGTAGTCTGTCTATATTGCTATCCAAACAACTAGAGAGGTGAGACTGACTGCTATACCTTGAGAGAGGTCAGAGAGAGTAAGAAAAAATAGATGACCTCAATTACTCTATGGACAAAGGCCAAATCCCAACATGAGCCATAGATTATATTTTTAGGTGATTTCAGATATTTTTTTATAGAATAGCTGGTTTGCAAGCCCACAGGAAGAAAAGTAACCCTTTATTTGGCTCAGTAAAGTGCAAGATGCAGTTGAAAATCTCACTGTGGAAGCACCATCTTACATTCAGCATCCCTACAGGACTATCAATGGCCAAGGAATTCACTGCTAAATTTTAATAATGAGACCTAGGTGAAAATAAGGACTCTTGTAAAAAGGGAGCTAAAGGGGACAGTTGCTTCAGCGAATTACAGGCATTGCAGAAACTATTGAGGAAGACCATGCTGGTAACACAGTGCCAGTTCACACCCCTTATTATTAAATGCTTGAGAAATTGTAAAAGGAGGTCAGCATGGCTAAACACCAAAGGAAAAGGTTAGGACTAGTAAGAAGCATCTGAAAAAAGAAAAGGATTGTGAAATCTGATAGATAAAAATGTAAACATATTTAGGCCAAAAAAGTGTTTGATGAAAAGCTAAGTTAGAGATCAAAACCACCAATAATTTCCTGTGACGTGATGAAAAAGAAGCTCCCCAGAATCTCTAATGTCTATGGACAAAGAGCATAAAAGGAATTTCTGGTAAGGATCATGGCACTGCAAAAAAAAGTAAATGGATTCTTTAGAGGGGTATTCAGCATGGAAAAGATGGGGAGATTGCCATACCAGAACCTTTTCATGAAGGGGACTCACCAGAGAATCTGAAATTCAAGTAACAGACTTAGTAGAGTTACAAATAAGTAGAATGACCATTACCCAGCCACTAAGACTGGGTGGCATTCACCTGGACAACACAACAGGCTTTCTAGGACTTCTAGGACAAAACAGGTGAATTGCTAACAGTAATATATAATCTTGGACTATAATGTTGGAGATTGTTCTTGTGTTCTTCAGATTTGGTGGGGGGTGTACATGACACCAAATTTTAGAAAAAGGTTCGAGGGACTCTGTATGCCTTGTATCTTCTGTGTATTTGTACAATCCCCTCCCTCCAAAACAAGTATAAACTTCTTCCATCCACCACCACTTTGTCTTAGCAATGGGTTCCACACATCTGCTGCCTGTTGTATGGGAAAACAAACAAACAAAAAAACCTGAATCAAACAAAAATCCCACTTATTCTGCTTGGTTTAGACCTTAGGAGAATGAAATGTCTGTCCCACCACTATAAAATATTTCTAGATATAGACATAAACTCTGTCTTTTTGAAATTCCAATTAAGCCGCCTGCCTATGACAATTTTTTTTTTTTTTTAGTATTTATTTGGTTTTATTAATGATTTGAGAAAATACTGAGCAATGTAATGGTTGCGAAGCACTCTTTTTTAAAAATAGATTCCAATTCAGATGTATATATTTAATGAAAATACGAAAGATAAACATGTGTGAAGAAAGCTTTGATGTACAAATGATGTAACAATTTTGTATTTTCCTTTGTATTTTTCTTTTCATTAGACATTCACTTTTTTGAGAGTTATACACTGCTGCATGCCAATCTTTTAAAGAAACTAGCTTGATTAACAGCAACATGCTACATCCCACTTGTAAGTGGCATTAATGAGATTGCCCTCCTTTAAGTGTAGTCGTGTAGTCTTTGTGTTCAATGAGATGTACAAAACAGAAAAAATTGTCACAGAAGTAGAATTTATTAATTGTTTGCTTTGACATTCACTTTCACGCATGTTACAGAACTAAAGCAATAACCCAATTTTAATGTAAATTTCGGAAACAGTAGCTGTTTGCATGCATAGTCTGTATATGGTTATATACCAAAGAAAGTGTACAGCTTGTATACTTGTGCACAGAGCACATCTTTGGTTGAAAAAGGTTGGTATACAGAGCTGTGCTACACCAATACTTCTTGGAATACCAGACTAACATGAATTCTTAGGATACACCTGCAGAATAAACATGTTTGATATTGTAATTCTGTTTTAAATTATAGTATATGTGTGTATAAAGCTGTAAAAACATAACTTTTTCAGGAGCTCTTTGTTTACTTATAGCTAAAGGCTGCAGCAGTTCTGTGTTCATACCATACAATAAAAAGTTTAGTTGCTCAAAGGCTTGCAATGCTGTGGTAAATGGCAAACAATAGCACCATAAGGTGCTTTTAAAATGTGTATAGATATTGACACTATATCACCTACAAACTCACCATTCATGTAGGAATCCCTCCACCAACGAAACCCAAACTGTTCTAAAAATAATTTTTAACTTCCTTTCCTTCCAATATAATCTTTCTATAATTTATTTTGATAGTATCTGTTTTCTACACCTCCAGAATCTTTATTTCCCATTAACAAAATTACCTGAAAGTAATTTAGTGGTGCTGACTCAGCTAAATGGAGTTTTTGAATCTGATACTTTGCCTCACTTGGTTTTACTATTTCTTTTTTTGGCCTTAAAATTCACTAAATATGATGGCATCAGGTTTTTGTCTTATTTTCTGCTGAGAGAGGTGGATATGGTTAATAAGGTGTGTTCTGCAGAGCCATAGGGAATGTCCTGTCAAAGTATGCAGTAAAAAGGAAGTATGATGGTAAATGCTTTGTTAATTTGCATCCAAAAATTATATATTCTGAAAATGTACTTGTCGGACTGATTCTTATCAATATTTTTGTTCCAGTTTCTTCAGAAATATTAACTCAATTACCCCAATCATATTTGCTGACCCTGAAACTGATAAATATTTCTGAAGTTTGATTTTGTTCCAACTCAATCAAATCCTTTTTTACTTTAGAAGTTGGATATTAGCTATCCTCAAAATTTGAAGTGATGGTCAGGACAGTAATTTTCAGAGCAGGTTATCTATTTGTAATATAGTATGTGCTCACTCTTCATAGTTCTTTGTGTGCACAATGATTAATAAAAAATGATAAAATTTCAGCAGTGCTTGAAACAGTAAGTGGGTTGCACAATTTGTGAGCTGTAGAGGTTCGGTTCAGCAATAATTTCTAGGGCAACATTTTTTTACTTCTGCTTTTGGAAGAAAGAAAATACAGAAATTGTGATGATTAAAATATGTTCTTTATCTTTTATTTTAAAATCATCAAAGAAATGTTATATATGCCTTTTTTAAAGTTATCTTATATTCTAATATTAGTAAATGCTGAATTTTTCATATTTTCATTGAAATTATTTCTGAGATAGCATTCATCATTGATCCTAGTCTCTTATGTTAACTTACCCCTGTGCAAGAGAATGTTTTTTCTACCACAGGTTGAATTGTCACCTTCATATTTGCAGTCAGCTAAAGATCGTATCATCTTTTATATCATTGATTCATTTTTAAAGTAATGACCATCTATTTGATGATCACACCTCATCAGCTCTAAAATGTAGAAGAGAAAGAGAATTATTTTGCTTTGCAGTAAAAGTAAAAAGTGTGTATGCTTATTGAAAGTACAGTATATTATCTGTGTCATGTGGATTTTTAAAAATTTAAACACTTTATTATCAGAAAAATATTTGGCTATGATTTTCCCTCAAAAAAACCTCAAGAGGATCTGAATCTGTTCCGAAGGAGTCTAAATTTCAGATTGTGTTCTTAATGTACTCTATTCACTGCTGTACATCTTGAACAAGCTGAGATACCGCAAATTGTAATATGTATTTCACTGTCATTTTTCCCTAGAACTTTATGGCATATGACTCATTTTGAAGCTTTGTGTTATTCTCCAAAATAGTAGTCAGCAACATCATTCTTATCATGTTCATTGGTTTTAGTACTTCAGTTCAGCTGTTTACTTTCTGTCTCCAGATCAGCCCTTTGACAGATGCCGGAATCTATATATGTCAGTTCAGGAACAAGAAAGGGAATCACTAAGGGGGTTATTTCTGGCTTTGAAAAATAAATCTTTTGAGGGTAAGAACCAGACTCTGGTTGGTTAAGTATAGAGTAGTCCAAGCAGTAACATTATTCTTTTTTTTTTTTTAATTTTTTTTTAATGGATTTTCCCTAAAAAGCAGGTACTGATGGATGTCAAGTAAAATGCAAAGGTTACCTCAGATAACTGTAACCCTTACATCAACCAGATAGTACTTTGTCATATTTTATTTTGCTCTCACCTACATTTGAAGAAAAGAAAGAGAAGGAAAAGTGAACAAAGGATCTTTTATAGAACTTTAAAATTAGTTCAGGGTGGATGCTTGATTCGTCATGCATAATGTCTCCTGCTAAGAAAAAAATATCCATCCAAACTTTTATTTTGCAGTGAATCTGCAGTTTCAGAGAGAAAAAGAGCTTTCCAGTCAGAATGCCTACTGAGTAATTGGTGTCAACCAGACTTAGGTGAAACAAATATGTATTATGAGATTTCTTTTTGTAAATCTATCTCTGTTCACATAAGGCTTTAGTATTCTGTGAGGATTTCTCATGTAATTAAGGATCATATACTTAATCCAACATGACTTGGCATACAGGGAGAGTTGTCACTCAACTAAATGATACCTTTGGAAGTGTAAAAGGTACATTACTAGAGTTGATGGGGAAAGGGGGTACCAACAGGATTGCAGTAGGTGAGCCAAGGGTTGGCCTGGAATCACCTGAGGGTGGCAAGCCTAATGGGAACATTTACACTGCTCCCAGGAGCACGGAGCACTCAGGAGTGTATCTGAAATGCCTGTACACCAGTGCATGCAGTATGAGAAACAAACAGGATGAACTGGAAGTCTTGGTCAGCTCCCAGAGCTACAATATCATTGGTATTAGCAAGACTTGGTGGAATGAGTCCCGCAGCTGGAGTGCTGGGATGAAGGGCTACAGGTTGTTCAGGAGGGATAGGCAGGGCAGGCGAGGTGGAGGTGTTGCACTATACTTAAGGGAGAGGTTTGATTGTATGGCCCTTACAATTAGTGATGATGTGGTTGAGAGCCTCTACCGGGTAAGGGTAAGGGTAAGGACTAGGGGGATGGAAAACAAAGGAGATGTTGTAGTGAGTGTCTACTACCAACCGCCCAGACAGGATATAAGCACTGATGTGCTTATTCTGTAGGCAATTAGGAGAATTCTGTAGGCAATTAGGAGAAATTTCTGGATTGGTAGCTCTTGTCCTTATGGGAGATTTCAACTTCCCAGACATAAACTAGGCATATCACACTATTGTGAGGAGCAGGTCTTGGCAATTCCTGAAGTTTGTAGGAGAGAACTTCTTGTCACAGGTACTCAGTGCACCAACTAAGAAAAATGTCCTCCTAGACTAGTTCTTTGTGAATAGTCAAAGACTCACTGGGGATGTGATGAAAAGTAGCTGTCTTGGCCCCACTGATCATGAAATGGTTGAGTTTAAACTTTTCAGTGCAATGATAAAAAAGGGAGCAGAGTTGCTACCCTGGACAGGTAAGAAGGAGCTGCTGAAGGGGCTGACTGCCATCCCCCATTCCCCGTCCCTATGTGCTGCTTGGGCAGGAGGTAGAGGAGTTGGGAATGGAGGAGTGACTCTGAGCCTGGGAAGAAGGGGAGATTGATGGAGAAAAGGTGGTTTAAAGTCTTTTGTCTTTGTTTCTCACCATCCAAATCTATTTTGTAATTTCTTTAATTTAAAAATATTTAATTAAAAATATCTAATAAATTCATTTTCTGAAGTCATGTCTGTTTTGCCTGTCACAGTAGCTGGTCAGTGATCTCCCTGTCAACCCAGGAGCTTTTCCATCTTATTTGCTCCCCGTGCCCTGTTAACTAGGGGGAGTGAGAGAGTGGATGGGTGAGGGTCTGGCAGCTGGCCAGGGTCATCCTACTGTATATGTTGCTTTTCTCTGGAACACTGAAACCACAAGGCTTCTTTCTGTAGATGTGTTTGGATTGCACATTCTGTATCTCTTCAATGTAGCAGAGGATAGTTGTTTTCATACTAGTACTAGTTTGCTTGGAGAAGGACACTTCAGCATTTAGTTCCTCAGCAAGACAGTTGCAAGGCTGCCATCCTTGATTCTCCAGCAAGACTACTGTGCAAAGCGAGCTCATTCCTCAGCTGCTTTAGCCTGAGAGAGATTAAAACTAGTTCATCTATTAGTTACACTGCAAGCTTTCCACCTTTTCCCAGCCATTATCTTTCTCCACATTGAGAGTGTTCCTGTTTCTGAGCCCCTGGAGAGAGAGGAAGAAACAGTCTCATTTGATTCAGTGTGTGGTCGGGATTCCTCCATATCACAAAGGGGATATCACCATCAGGAAACTGCTGGCAGGATGTGCTGCCTTCATGCCAACTCAAATTCAAATTAATTGTATAGCTCAGAAGCAGCTATAAAAGTTACCAGGAAGAACAACTTAATGTTATAATAAAATGTGTCAGATGGAAAATTCAGCCCCTTTGAAAACAAAAGCTGACTAATTATGACAATGCTCAGTGATATGAACGGTTTCTGTAGTATAAAGTACTTGGCTGCTGGTTTAGTATAAATATTGCAAGTACTCCCTTAAAATGATCATAGATGGCTTTAAAAACGCTTTTTAGATAATTTCTGCTGTCAGCTAATTCCCTGAACACACTGTTTTGGCACAAAGATTATTAGTTGTAAAAGGGAAAAAAATAAGATTGATGGGATTAAATGAGGCAGTTAGTATGCTTCAATCTAAACATTTGTATAGAATGATCAAGTCTTTGTTACTGCCATTATGTAAAGTATTAAAGATCTTACCTTACTATTTAACCTAAGGAAATGTTAAACAATTCTACAGTATATGAATGGAAAAGATAAAAACGTTTCCTAGCTTATTAATGTTACCTTCAAAAATTATGTAGAGCACTGAGCACTCATCTATAGTGATTTCCCTCCGCACCTAAATTTATTTGAAGCAACTGTACATATTTTAATATATATATGAGACATTTAGGGAGGAGACTTGTCCTGGTTTTGACCAGGACAGAGTTAATTTTCTTCCTAGTAGCTGGTATAGTGCTGTGTTTTGGATTTAGTACTAGAAGAATGTTGATAACACAGTGGTGTTTTGGTTGTTGCTGGGTAGTGCTTAGTCTAGCCAAGGACTTCTTCCCTCTCAGCTCTGCCAGGTGCACAAGAAACTGGGAGGGGACGCAGCCAGTACAGCTGACCCAAACTGACCAAAGGGCTATTCCAGACCATATGACGTCATGCTCAGTATATAAGCTGGGGGAAGAAGAAAGAAGGTGGGGATGTTCAGACTGATGGTGTCTGTCTTCCCAAGTAACGGTTACGCTTGATGGACCCCTGCTTTCCTGGGGATGGCTGAGCACCTGCCTGCCCATGGGAAGTGGTGAATGAATTCCTTGCTTTGCTTAGCTTGCATGTGTGACTTTTGCTTTACCTATTAAACTGTCTTTATCTCAACCCACGGGTTTTCTCACTTTTACTCTTCTGATTCTCACCCCTGTCCCATTGTGGGGAGAGTGAGCGAGCAGCTGCATGGTGTTTAGTTGCCATCTGGGGTTAAACCACGACAAAACTATAGATTTTTAACATTACAGATCTTTACTATGACACTGATCTGCTAATGGATACTATATCCTTTATGAAAATCTAAAAATAAATGTCACACATTCTAGGCTTCCATTTGACAAAAACTTATTGGAAAATAGCAACCACAGTTAATGTCAGCTGTATTTATTTATAATTAAATGATGCTTTGTTTTGTTTCAGAGTAAAACAACTGCTACATTTTTTTCCATCATAGCTAAAATATTCAGAGGCAAGACTGGTCCATATTTGCATTCAGATAACTACTAAGAGTTTTTCAGTTTAATTTATCCAGCTGGACATAAAAGAAAGGTTTTGAGTTTTATGGTGGATTCAATACTATGGGTGGAGCTAAAGGAGAATAGTCAAATCACAGAGAGCAGTCAGAATCAAGGCCTATTATAACTCAATTAGCAGTTTAAGGTATTATGATTATAGCTTTTGTTATTGGACTTAGAGGAGTATTATTGATGCATCAGGTTTAAGCAGTTAGAGGCTGTCAGGAGTGTAACCCAGGCTTCATACACAGCATTACAAGGAGAGGTTCTCGATATCTTGAAGGATATTGATGAAGCTGACAGAATCCTGGAACAGAAGGACCAAAAAAGAAACTGTCATCCTGGCAATACCCTGCAACCCATCCCCACCATGTTTCAGCACAAAGCTGCTATGGCCAGAGTCATCTTTAATCTTTCTGTGCAAGTTTGCTTGGGCAATGCTGAGGGGCTCAGCTCCTGCCTTTCTGCATAGAAATGTCATACTGTCCTGCTGATTAGCTGGGCAATCTACATGTTGCAAGTAATGACACATTTAGAAGAAATATAAAACAACATAGTCTTCCAGAAAAACTTATTGTAATATTATCTTTTAGGATATAATAAATGAGTTTATTTGCACTTGTGCAGAAACGATTAAATACAATTAAATATGATGACTACAAGCTTAGTCTTCAAAACCTTAGCTATAGTTTCTTGAGGAAGAGTTAAGTGTGTCACCAACAAGATCTGTTATTTTCTTCTCCTGTCCTTTAGGATATGTGTCAAAAATGGACCTTCTGAGGCCCTGATTTGGGAAAGCATTTCAACATAAACTGAAGTCCTCTTGACAGTAATGCAAAATAAAAGACATAAATATAAGGATTCAGTGTTCCACTTTGGAACACTATCACATCAAAGCACTTCTTGCTGCTTCCCTGAACCAAGCTTTAAAGATTTTTGGACTCAAAAAAGCAAGAGAGCACAGGGGTCTATGACAGTTCATCTACCAGCAGTGACTGAGTGAACCCTGAGGTGAAAGGAGATTGTTATACCTTACTGTAGCACTAACAAATGGTAAAAGTGAAAGGGCATGCTCCTTGCCTACTCATGATATTCACTTATGTAATGTGTTCTGAAAGTTGCAAATGAAGTTGGATCAAACCTTTAAAGACTGCTAGCTAAGCCATAAACCATGATTGCAATTCAGTGGTTAGGAACCAATTAAGTGTATTGCACTTGAGGCAAAGAATGAAAGAATAAGTTACTATCAAATTTCAACACGTAAGACAACCTCACAGTTCGGCCCATTTGCTTTCCAATCTTCAAGTAAAACATAGCAAAGACAATTAAAAACATTCAGAATGCAACCAGGTGTAAATACACTTGAACGCAATTACCAAAGGAAATTATTGTATATCAACAAAAGTATGAACAGTCACTTAATCTGAGCCATGCAATCAACCTTTAGGGCTGCTTAATGCTAATAGAATTTGTAGTCAAATGCCTTTCTCAAAGTAAAAACTTCACTGCTCAGGCTCTGATACTGACATACTCCAACCACATAAACATTTAGGCACTGACTTCAATAATAAAAAAACTTGCTTCTTTGATCTTTGAGCCACTGTTAGAAATACCTAGTAAAGTACAGGATATACTGCTGCTAGACCCTTCCCTGATACTCCTGGCCCCAGGGAGTAGCTGGTCCCCATAGCATCCTCATAATTTGGATGTTTGTGGCTGCATGGACAGGAAGATAATCTTCAAATCTCCTGTGGACTCATGCTCTGAGTTAATAGTTCTTAACATTAAAGTTCTGCTAAGAAAATTTCTTGTTTTTGCTCTCTCAAAGGGGGAAAAGGATTCTCGCTCAAGAACTGGTGGGGCTTGTTGAGAGGGCTTTAAACTAGGCCT